>JAECMU010270247.1:0-12145 GCA_016106625.1 Dracogyra subfuscus | reverse complement strand
AGCATGACCAAAAGAAATATCTAGCTCTAGAATATGTCATACTTATACTTCATTAGCCGTAAACATACAGTTCATATGCATTATTCGTTTCATTTAGTGATACACAGTGATGGCTCATATACTCGTACAGTCAACGTAAGTCGGGTTTCGCAGTTCGGTGTTACAAGACCAAGGTTCATATAGTATTTAAAAGTCTATATGATGAGGGACATCAAGGCTGTTTTGTTTTTAAAACTTTTAACTGGAAAACTTTAAATGTAACTCAGGGGCGGGACGTAGCCCAGTGGTACAGCGCTCGCTCGATGCGCGCGCGCGCGAGAGAGAGAGAGAGAGAGAGAGAGAGAGAGAGAGACATTACAGGTAAGACCATAGGCGACAATGTTAAAATTTGTGTTTAAAAACATGGCTAATTTTCGGTATAACCAGATGTTTTACAACACCCCTAGTTTCGCACAAAATGTTAGTAACTTTCTTGTTTTTTTACAGGTATCCCATACATGTTCCAATCACAATGCTACTTGACACAGTGGTATTGAATTAAAATTGCATACATTTTTAGCCCAGATGAAACTAATATTTTTTACAACCAACACACTCACATTTATAACCACCAGTCAAAAGTTGGGTGTACCTCGAACTTTGACCCAGCCGGAAGTTATTTCGTTTAGTGCTACCTATATGACTACATCTATAAGACATTTACTTGTGCAATATAACATAATTAAATTATGTATTCCTCATGGTATATCCATGTACAGGTACATGTGTATATGTATTATTCATGTATTGACTTAAGGAGCATGTTTTCTATGTTTTTTAGATAGACAAGAGAAGACATTTTACTGTATGATCCGCTGTTATTGCATGTTTAAGATTGATGTTGCCACTGTACAGCTGATGGACGATGACCAGTTGTCTACATACATACCTCGTCATGGCGATAGGTTGGCAGTTATTCACTTTTGTAAGGTTCTGAACAAAACTGATGACTCGATGGAAAAACATGATACAGCCAGCAAAAGAAAAGCCAGTTTATTGGACCAACTAAGAAAGAAGTTTAAGATGCGGAAAGACGCCGAACATTTGGATGAATCACACGAATCTAAAGGAAAGGGTAGACAGAAAGAGACTCGTATAATTGAAATTGGATTGATTTTGACTTTTTTGCAGGCGAATACAAGCAGGTTAGGGCTAAAAAGGGTGGGGGTACACGTCGCCTTTCAGTAAACCAATTAATAAGAAAGCAAGACATCTTACAGTTAGCTAAAGACATGTTCTTTCCTAAGAATATATCCCCAAGAGGATCTTTGTCTGACTTCACATTCGTATTAAAGGATTTCAAGGAAACTGATTTCGAAGGTGACCTGACAGTGGCTGGACTGTATTCAGTGTCAAATATGCGCATTCTACAATTCTAATATGCGCATTCTACAATTCTATCTTTCAACAAGGAAGAAGGACCTTTCCGACGATGATGGCTATGATGACGGTACTACCATAACCAGAGCTACAATATCAAAGCCGCCTGTTTCTTCTAGTGATATGGAAGAAAACCTGAACAAAGAAGAAACCGTCAGTGCGTCTATAATGGAGCATCCCAAGAGTGCAGTTGAAACACTATCTGTTCCACCCACCGAGGCTGAGTCTGATCCCAGCAGTGATCAAGTACCTGCAGCCACCTCTACCCCTAGAAGTGAACAGTTTATAATTTTGGACGAGCAGTCGATAGACACTGAGATCCAGTTCGGACCGTTGTATAATACTGACAGCTTCTTCATTGAGGACACCTTGCCACTGCAACCTCAAATCGAAAGGTCTGTGAGAAATGCCATTATCAGACGTTCGTACTGTCTTCAGGACATGATAAATGCTTTTCCCCACGATACTATTCTTGGAGAATGCCTTAACATGAAATGGCAGCTGGACAACGGAAATACCGAGGATGGCGTTGGAAATGGTGTATACAGGGACTGCTTAACCCAGTTTTGGGGAGAATTTTATTCCCAGTGTACTGTCGGTTTGGTATACAAAGTGCCCTTCCTACGTCACGACTTCGGAGTTGAAAAGTGGCAATCTGCAGCCAGAGTATATACATTGCTAGTTGACGGGAGTTTAAGTATATCCCAATTGCAATCGCCCCACCTTTTATAGAGGAAACCGTATATGGAAAGATATTTACTAAGTTAACAGACGTCTTCCTGGGGTTTGTCGATCATGTTGACAGACATGTGCTGCAGAAAGCACTAACAGACTTTAACAGTATTGAGGAAGAGGAACTCTGTGATGTCGTGGACCAGTATAAATTGCGAAAGAGAGTATCTGAGGAAAATATAAACACTGTGGTGGAAGAAATTTCACACTAGGAAATAATACAGACTCCAATGTTTGTGATAGACTGTTGGCGTGCAATACTGGCACCGATGGACTTCCACAGCCAGGAAGACCTCAGATGTCTCTACCAGCGCCTGTTCCCTGACCCAAAGAAAGTTGTAAATGCCCTACAATTTCCTGAAAAACTTGGAGACGCGCAAAAAACCGTGGATGGATACGTAAGGCGTTACGTCAAAGGGCTCGAATCATCCCAAATGAAACGTTTCTTGCGATTTTGCACCGGTTCAGATCTGATGGTGAAAGAATACATCTCAGTCGACTTCTCGGATCTAACTGGTCTTGGCAGGCGCCCTGTAGGCCATACATGCTGCTGCACCAATTTGCTGGTGGTTCCGTAGGACTACGATAACTTTCCGCAATTCCGAACGGAATTTGACAACATTTTAAGCAGCAATATCTGGGTGATGGGCATGCCATGAATAATCTTCATTATCGTTCCATTCGCCTAATGTTATCCATGTTATGAACTGTTGTGAACGGCGTTTTAAGTCAATTGTCGTATTCACGAGTGAATAACTCGATGTCGAACAATCCTCTCCTTTTCATGATAGGAGGTACGATGGTGTCACGGGAATATTTACATTATCATATATCGAACCTCTCCAGTCGTGAACACCCATTCTGTTGACTCGTTGGGCTATTTCTCGCTACAGCCAGTACTCCACAATTGGTGTGGTATGTACTATCCTGTCTGTGGGATGGTGCATATACCAGATTCCGTACTGATGTGACGACATCGGGTTTCCTCTTAATATTTGTGTTGTCCTTAACCATATGGCTGACGCTATATAACCGTAAATAAAATGTGTTGGGTGCATCGTTAAATAAAACATTCCCTACCATTTCAGTCGTAAACACGATGAACACGAGACGATTGGAAGGCAAACTTAATTAAAACAACACCCAACAATTCCTAGTTGTATACAGTGGTTAGGGTGGTGAACCGATTGGCTATACATATAGACTACTTTTAACTGTAAACGTTGATAATCATTCTTCATTAATAGCTTTTAACTGGTCAAGAACCCATATATACACATTCAGATATATGTATGTGTACAGGGGATACACCTAGTACAATAGTACATGTATATTATCTTCATTCTTGTTATGATTACGTTTAGTACATACTAAAAAAAATTAATACAATAATAAGAGCAAGTATCGAAACGTAGACGATTTGATTTTGTTTTCAGTAAAGGATAGTGATTGTTAGCACATACTGAAGCAATAAACACATTTAATGAATTAACCACAATCATAATAAATGTTTTATATTATGACTTATTTCAGTTTTGTTTTAATTTCGCCATACAAAGTATTATTCATACTTGGAAAATATGTAATATGGATAACAGGGAGTTCTACTTCAAAACGAAGATAGCTAAAGGACTGCAACAAGTAGGTTCCTTAGCATGATGTACAAATCAGTTGCTTCTGCGTGGTCATGTGGCAGGACATGCCCATTTTCATCCATCAATAGAATGCAGAATTCATACATGTCCTCATCACAAGGGTAGTTCGACTTAAAAACATTCTTGTCTGCAAAGTCGCAGCTGCTCGGCACTTTCAGTTGGACACATGTAGTCAATGGTACCATAGGTTTCCGGCAGTGAATACATTAGGAACGGTCGTTCGTGGTTCAGATACATATTTCTATATCGTCGGATTCTGTGCACGTTTCATAGATGACAAACTTCGTCGACTTCTTTCTGAAAATAATAGTTAATGGTTTTCTTTTTTTTTATCATGGGAAGGTTATATTCAGGAGACAAACGACATTATATTTTATCTTTTGTGTGCATGCCACCATACAAGTCAAAAAAAATATTTGTAACATTTAAACTTATCCTTACTCGTCCCTCCCCAAGAGGTCATTCCAGTATTAAGTAACGCCATTTCTGTCAACATTAGACGTACACCCTTCTCCCATAATGCTCCGTAATACTAGACCATACAAATTATGATGTAACGCTGGAAGACCCCTCCCCCTCACATTCATAAACAAGTCATGCGATGGGTGTGATATACTTTTAACGTCGGCGCTACTGTTTTGCCGTGAGGCGGGCTTTCACTCAGTCGGTTGAGTCCTTCCCTAAGGTGCTTGCGTCGCAGGATCGAACTACCGCAGTAGATCCATTCAAATAATTGGTGTTTTAAGCAGTGCACCACAACGTGTCAAAGGCTGTGGTATATGCTTTTCTGTCTGTGGGAAAGTGCGTATGAAAGATTCCTTGCTACTAATGGAAAAATGTAGCGTGTTTCCTCTCTAAAACGACATGTCTGAATTACCAAATGTTTGACATCCAATAGCCAATGGTTAATTAATGAATGTGCCCTAGTGGTGTTGTTAAACAAAACAAATTTTAACTTTTAATGTTTTGCCATTTGGGATGGGACAGCACGGATACGCATTTCTACTTGATTTATAATCCTTATATACTATTAAAAAAAAAAAAAGAAAAAAAAAAAGAACCTGAAATATTAATGTTAATATCAACTATTAGACCGAACATACGTTTTGACCACAGACATCCTAGTAAAAAATGTTCAGGTCTGTTTATCAACAAATGTCATAGTTTGCACGTGCATCACGCAGTTGCCCCGTACAGGTGCTTGAGGTGTTATTCTCGATTTTGACATTTCCAGGAAGGTCGATTAATCACTGTGGAACATTATGTCTGTCAATCATTTTCATTCTGTTGATCATACAGTTGTTATTGTTTAGTTTTTAGTAATTTTTACTGTTTGAATTTGCGATTTACCGATAAAAAACCCTAGCAACTTTAATTTTCACTTCTGATCCCAATCATTCTTCAAGATCTTTGGTGGTCATAAAAGATACTGTAATACTGAACTACCGGTTGTAATGTTTGCCCAATTAATTCACTATTATCATATAACCATTCCCCACAGATAATATACCTTACAATTTTGGCAATTGTAAATTCTTATTACAGTTCCTCTGTTTTGTTTAAAGAGTATATATTGTGTGTATACGTCTAGCTATACTATGTTAAACATTGTCGCCATGACAGAGCGTTTATGAAAAACACAAAACAAAACAAAGGATGATAGTAAAAAAAGAAAAGAAAAAAATAAGACAAACCTAAAAAAATAACGAGCGTTACGTAACAATGTTAAATACACCCCCAACCTCTGTAACACTACATAACGTTTGCACCTACACCCACCCACCCCTTCGAGCGTTACAAATATTTGATTGGCCCTCAACCAGAAATTTAAAGGCCATTTTCAAAAGCACTGCCAGCTCAGTCATTAACATAGGAAGGTGTTGCCATCACTGCTGGGCGCTGCCGTTCAGCTGTCAAAACTATTATTCAAATACATTTTAATCTAGGGGAAAACAAAATGTATACTAAAATGTAACACAAAAAGTAAACAATTTCTAAGTAACCAAGAAAAGGCCAGCGCCCTTTTTTTTAGTGGACAAGTGGACACATTCTAATGTGGTTCCTAAACATGTCCTAGGTGGATGCCATTTTTACTGTTTAATATTAAAGGGACATTCCTGAGTTTGCTGCATTTCTCAAGATGTTATCAACTAACAGATACTTTTAACGATTGTAATTTTACAAATCAAATATATTGTTCTCCTAAAATATTATTGGCTGTATGTTATACGTGTTTATGATCGTTCTACTATTTGTACTAGGTTACATTTATTTTCTAAAATATATTTTTACTGAAGACAAAATCCAGTTTGGGCTTTTTACAAATATTAAGATGACCAAAAAACACATTGAATATACAGACACTGATATTCTAAATAAGAACATATATAAGTTTAATCGTAGAAATATTTTATTTTTCGGAAACATCTTAAAATGCAGCAACCTCAGGAATGTCCCTTTAATTTATGACAACACAAATGCTGCAAGACTGACGAGTTTTGTATTTTCCAGCATGATTCTGTGTTACATTAATAGTAGTATAGGGGCCTATATAGATGCATGACCTACTTTATCGTGACCTACTGACCCCGACTTGACCTACTTAGACCAGATCTGAGAGTGTATAAAAAGTAGCACCATTCTGAGCTGAACCACACACATTGCAGCTGTTAGACAATTGTATTGGATTGCGACTTGTAAGTATGTATTGTATTTTATAAATTTAACTAATATAGAGATGAGTAACTATTGCATGCATTTATGTTACAGGACTCATCCGTAAATGGACACAATTACACTTGGATTCAACATATCAAGCAATTATTTAACAACCTAGGTATGACTGATATATGGTTGTCGCTAAGATGTTCAACAAAAACAAACAACAACAAAACTTGTTGAATATATCAAATTGAGGCAGCATTACCAGTACCTTCAAACGTGGAACAATAACATTGCATCATCGTCTAGAGGAAAAAAATATACAATTTTTAAAAATCAGCTAATTTTTGAAAAATACCTGTCCATAATGCTTGAAAAACTATGGATCATTATTCGTAAATTCACAACATCAAATCATTATCTCCCGATTGAAATAGGATGGTGGAATAATACACCAGTCGAAAATAGGTTATGCACACTTAGTGATTCTACGATATTGGTGATGAATATTATTATCTATTCACCTATGCCTTCTTTACTAAGTCTCGAAAAACACTCTTAAAACAATATTATTATGTGAACCCCAGTACCCTAAAATTTAAAGAGTTAATGACTAGTAATAAAATAGGTGTCCTAAGAAAAGTCGGCAAATTAATTAAAGAAATTAATGATAAATTAAAAAAAAACATAACTACATGTATTTGCATCAACAAATACCACATCACTCGAGTTAAATATGCTTTATTATTATATCACAGATATCCCTACTCAAATAAATCGAATTATACTACTAGTACATGACATTGAATAACAAACTATATAATGAACTTTAATTATTCTACTATACCGAATATTATTGTCTTATCGTGTATATGTATTTTTGTATACATGTATTTATATCATTTAACTATCCATATACTATCTTATTTACTATTTAATGTTCTCCTGTAAACCCTGTCCTGTCTTGTCACACATTATATTATGTAATTATCCATGTTTCCCCATATGCCGTTGCCTAACGGCCTGGGTGTAATAAAGTTCTGTTCTGTTGTTCGGTTCTGTTCTGTTGCGCACCACATTAACAATTCTATCCAATCGGCTGTCTGGTTACTTTAAATAACCTCACTAGTGTTAAACCTACTATTACTAATTGTTGTTGTTTGCTATAATTTGTTATTTATTTTATTTTATTTTATTTTAATTTACCGAATATTGAAGAACAGACAAAAGACAATATAATCTGTTACACTACATGTACTTTATTAGAATTAAGGTTTGTTTTAATGAATGAATGAATGAATGAAGGTTTAACGACACCCCAACACGAAAAATACATCGGCTATTGGGTGTCAAACTATGGTAATGGGGAAAACATTAAATGCTAAAACACATCAATATAAAAATGCAACTGGTAAATAAAAACACAGTGTAAAGGACTGTGTAAAAATACAAATATCAGAGATAGATATAATTAAAATTAATAATTAAAATTGAGAATAAAATTCAGTATCTCGTAAAAATGGTAAAACTTTCTGGATGGAATCGAAAGGATTCCATCACATTTTGACGCCCAAAAATATATTTCCGAGGGCCTGACAAATGATTACACTCCACCAAAATGTGGCAAACCGTCAGAGTACACCGACAGTGCTCACACTGAGGTGGAGGATCTGTCTTCAAGATAAATGTATGGGTCAAATAAGTATGACCGATGCAGGCACGACACAAGACTACTTCATCCTTCCTGCACGGTCTATAGGAGGACTGCCACTCTCCCAAGACCGGCATGATAGAATGAAGCTTGTTCGCAACCGCACGGTCCCAATCATGTTGCCATCGAAAAGATACATTGGTTAATACAATGTTTAAAATGAGTATAAGGTACACCAACCCTGGCATGAGGCAAATCCAAAGCAGACTTGGCAGCAGAATCTGCTTTTTCATTACCCCTAATACCAACTTGGCTGGGTACCCAACAAAATACCACATCTTTTTTGGCAATGGATAAAAAGACACACTTTCGTATCACCATCCCAATTAAGGGATGGTCAAGCTTCATAGTACGTAAAGCTTGAAGACACGAAAGTGTTTTTGTTTTTGTTTTTGGTTTGTTTAACGACGCACTCAACACATTATAATTACGGTTATATCGGCGTCGGACATATGGTTATGTCGAGAAAAAAACCCAGTGGTTAGCTGATGGGGATCGATCCTAAACCGACCGCGCATCAGGCGGGCACTGTACCACTGGGCTATGCTGCCCGCCACACGAAAGTGAGTCAGTAAATTCAAATCTTGAGTTCGTCTAAGGCTTGAATGACTGTCCAAACTTCAGCACTAAAGATCGATGCCGAGTCAGGCAGTCTCATGGAACGAATTGTGTCTGAGGGGAACACTGTAGCGCAAGCCACATCATTCCCACCCCGTGAACCGTCTGTATACACAGGAATGTAATCACGGTACCTGTCTTGAATTTCCATGAAAAACTATTTATAAACAACAGCATCTGTACAATCTTTCTGCAGATGCAAAAGATCGAACACAATTGTAGGTGGTGTAATACACCATGGTGGTAAAACAAAATATGAAGGAGTTTCCAAAGTGTCTGAGAAATCAATGTTGGAAAGTGATAAAAAACGCTTAATGGGAAGACCAAATGTACGAATAACATTAGGCCTTGCGTCAAACAACTTCATATATTTGTTGTCAAACACCGCATTATGTGTAGGATGTGTTGGTAATGATTTCATCTTGGTTGCGTACTGCAGAGAAAGCTTAGCACGTCTAGCAACCAAACAAGGTTCGTGTGCATCAACGTACAAGCTCTCTACAGGAGATGTTCTAAACGCACCAAGACAAAGCCTAAGTCCCTGATTGTGTATAGGATCTAGCATCTGCAAGTAAGACATGCGTGCTGACCCATACACAATGCATCCATAATCAAGTTTTAATCTAATTAAAGATCTATACAGATGGAGCATAACCTTGCGGTCTGCTCCTCATTCTGTATTAAGTTTTAAAATATTGAGGGTTTTCAAGCCCTTCTTTTTCACATATTTAAGATGGGGCACAAAAGATAGATTCCTATCAAAGATAACCCCCCAGAAATTTAGTCTCCTCCACAACTGGAATTGGATTTTTGTCCAAAAACAACTGTGGATCTAAGTGAAGACCTCGCTTTTGGCAGATATGCATACAAACCGTTGTCAGTTGCCCATTGCTGAAGTGTATTCAAACAACACTGCAACTTACGTTCAATGATACTCATATTGGACGATCTATAGCAAATCTGAAAATCATCGACATATAACGAGCAATCCACACCAGGTGTTAAACACTGGGTGATGATGTTAATTTTCACAGAAAATAAAGTTACAGACAGGATACTACCTTGAGGCACACCCATCTCATGTGGGTGAATGTCTGACAAAGTCGACCCAACCCAGACTTTAAAAGATCTATCTCTTAAAAATTGAGATATAAAAACAGGAAGTCGACCTCCAAGGCCCATGCCATGGAGGTCGTTTAAAATCCCATACTTCCACGTGGTATCGTAAGCTTTCTCCAAATCAAAAAACACTGAAACCAAGTGTTGATTATGGATGAAAGCTTCCCTGCAAAACGTTTCAAACCTAACAAGATGATCAACCTTGCTACGTCTAGATCTGAACCCACACTGCACGTTAGTGAGCAAATTGTGGGATTCAAGATACCAGACAAATCTACGATTAATCATTCGCCCCATGGTTTTACAAAGGCAACTTGTCTAAGCGATAGGGCAATAACTAGTAGGATTAGTTGGATCCTTACCAGACTTGGGAATAGGACTGATAATAGCTTTCCTCCAATCAGAAGGAAAGTCTCCAAAAATCAAGATGTTATTAAAAATATTCAAAAGAACCATCAAAGATGATTAAGGTAAATGTTTCAATAACTGATAATGAATTTCATCTGGTCCTACTGAAGTATCATAGGCTCTACGAAGAGCATCCTGAAATTCCTCTATAGAGAAATGCCTGTTGTATACTTCAGCATTTGCAGATGAAAAATTAATGGACTGCTTTTCAGCTTTATTTCTAACAGATGTAAAAGCATCTGTACTGAAAACAGAAGATGAATTATGAGAAAAGTTGTCTGCCAATGCATTAGCTATGTCACGATGAGATGTGACATCTGAGTCATTGACAGACAAATGATGAACTGTATTACTGGATTCTTTACCTTTGATTTTACGGATCCGATTCCAGACAGATTTGACCGATGTTTGAGAATTCAACTTGGAGACAATAGTTCTCCAAGATGATTTCTTACTCTGTCTAATCTCTCTGCGAGCCTTAACCCTAGCAATACGAAATGCATCCAAGTTGTCTGTTGTAGGTTCACGTTTGAACCGCTCAAGCAACCTGTTTCGCTCCTTGAATGCATCTTTGCATGTATCATTAAACCATGGTTTATTGAAACGCTTAGGCACTGCCGAAGGTGTTTTTTTTTTAATGTTAGCGATTAATATTTTATGTACTTTATTTTTGCTGGTCAAACAGACTATGCTTTTATTATTCATGTATGCAAACAATTGCTCGACATATTGGTTGTTGCAAAGTTTGGACAATCTACGAGACTGTATTTCGTACAGTTGAATAGTACGAACATTGTTCAAAGTCTGTTGAACGTAACAATCCGAAAATGGATAAAGTCTAGTAAAATAAAATAATCTAACCTCAACTCCTCGAACAGACGCTTGAAATCAAAATTATCGATACTGAAAAAAAGAACGACAACTGAGATTTGTTTACCCCCGAAGTTGTACTGATTTTAAATTCGTAGGAATATAGCTGAATGCAATTTTAAAAAGAAAGGAGGGGTGTAGGGGGCGTTTTAGCAATTAATTTATAAGCTGCCAGATTTTGATCTATCAACACCTTAACACTGTCCACTACACATATATAATTAATAAAATTGTAACAGACCTCTAGAACATAATTGACGTAGAAAACCAGATATCGCAATTGGTTATAGCCCGCGAAGTCGACAACTTGTAGAAATGATCTTACATTTGTGACAAGCTGAAATGTACCAGTGATGATCTGTCGATTTCCTGGTACCCATTAATTGCCATTTTACCTGGCTGACGGTGTGCGCAGTCAAAAGGTAACAACGAGATGATACTGTACCGCAGCTATTACTATTACTACAATTTCAGTTCAATTTATTTATTTGCCAAAGACAGCATGACTATAAACACAAACCAGAAAGGAATACAGTTATAAAACAGAAACAGTTGTGTAATAGGTTACAGTATACAAATACAGGAAAACAAATTAAAGGGACATTCCTGAGTTTTCTGCAATATTTTAAGATGTTATCGACTAATAAAATATTTTTATGATCAAACTTACATATTAAATATATTTTCTTGTTTAGAATATTAGTGGCTCTATATTAAACGTGTTTCTGATCGTTCTAATATTTGTGCTAGGTTAATTTTCATTTTATTTCCTAAAAATACATTTTTTCGTACGTACGAAATTATTTGAAGACGAAATCCAGTTTGGGCTTCTTACAAATAGTAAGACGACCAGAAACACACTGAATATACAGACATTGATATTCTAAACAAGAAACAATTTATAATTTTAAAGTTTAATCGTAGAAATATTTTATTAGTCAGAAATATCTTG
>JAECMU010270213.1:3538-16685 GCA_016106625.1 Dracogyra subfuscus | reverse complement strand
ACTTCAGGTTTACTCAGGACCGGATTTAGACCTTGGAGAGGCCCAGGGCACTTCAGGTTTATTCAGGGCCAGACTTAGACCTTGGGGAGTCCAGGGCACTTCAGGTTTACTCAGGACCAGATTTAGACCTTGGGGGGGGCCTGGGGCAGGAGCCCAGGGCACTTCAGATTCAGTGGCCCCTCAGCATAGAAATTAAATTACAATACATATTTAAAAAATGAACTAATTTTATAATTATTACTCTTTTTTTTTATATATATATATATATATATAGGAAGTCCTTAGTCTGGGGGATCCCTCTGGCAGGGGGGCCAGGGACAGTTGCCACTTTTGCCCCCTTATAAATCTGGTACTGGGTTTACTGTGTGTTTAAATTAAATGTTGTCACTTATTCTGTTTTTGTTTATGTTATTTCTTTTAGGAGAAGGAAAAGAGAAGATGTGTGGCTGAAGAAAATCAGCACTTCAGAAAACCAGCAAAGGAGGAAAAACATGTGAAGGAAACGAAAAAACACAAGGTTTATAAATATTCCATCTTGGTCAGTTACATGTGTAGCTGGGGTCTTCGTTTCCAAATTGTAATACTTAAAGGTGTTCTGACTTAATACTGTATGTACCACTTACCTGTTGCATTTGATAAAATAAAAATATAATTACCTTTAATCGACTGTCAGCAAATGATACAAATCCATAATATGAAGAAGTCATTCTCGTACATGAAAATTAAATTAAAAAACAAAAATGAAATTTATTGCTGTTGAGATTTATTATAAAATGTTGAATTTTTTTTTCTTTTTTCTGTGTTGTATAAACTGAAAATTAATAAATTGTAAATTAATAAACAAGTATGATTTTAAGTGTTGTAAAAATTGGACAAAAGATTTGATACAAGTTGTACCTATAGCAGTATTGTGTTTATATTTTCAGAAGTCGAAGCACAAGGAATCACTTCTCGACTTGCATCAGAAGGAAAGGAAGAAGAAGAAGGTGGGTAATCAGTCAGTCAAATTGCAGAATTCAGTTCATTTCATTTCAACTTATTTTTGTGCTTGTATCCAATTACGGTTCAAGCACAACATCCTGGGCACACACCTCAGGTATCTGGGCTCTCTTTCCAGGAAAATGGATTAGTTCTTATAGTTGGTTAGCGAGAGAGAAGAGGTCGTAGTGGCCTACTCATTGGACCCTTAAATTAAACACACTTTGGTTTGGAGCCAGTACCGGGCTTTGAACCCTGTACATACCAACCTGTAGTCCGATGGTTTAATCATGATACCACCAAGGCCAGTGCAGAATTCGGAATTTTAACTGTTTTCTGAACTTAAAGCAGAATGTCCTGCAGGGCTAGCTCTGAGTCAGCAGAACATTTCGCCAAATTATCTACTAAACTTAAACATTTTCAGAAACAGTTATTTTCTGACAAAATATCAATTATTACATGAAATTAATTCGTCAAATTAAAATAAAATTTGACAGTTGTTTGTTAAATTCACAGTTGGTGAATTTGGCAAGTGTCAGACTTAGCCCTGCACAAAGGTTAGCTTTATAATAAAGTCAGTTAAACGAAAATGTGTTTTGCTCAGTTATAATCAAGTAACAGGAGATGATGTCATGGATGTTTTCATTTCCAATAAAGGCTATTTTAATTGTATAACAATTATAGAAAATCCTGCTTTAAAATTGCTTTTTAGTCAAAAGAAAAAAAAAAAGGATCATGAGTTAATTCCCTTGAATTGTGACATATGTTGTGCTATTTTCCCCATCTTCTGGGTAATGTACATCCTGAAAGTGATCTTGAATGACATCATGAAGGAATACTTTTAAGTCATCCTTGTTTTCGAATAAAGAGGGGCGAGACGTAGCCCAGTGGTACAGTGCTCGCTTGATGCACGGTCAGTCTGGGATCAATCCCCGTCAGTGGGCCCATTGGGCTATTTCTCGTCACAGCCAGTGTACCACAACTGGTATATCAAAGGCTGTGGTATGTGCTATCCTGTCTGTGGGATGATGCATATAAAAGATCCCTTGCTGCTAATCGGAAAGAGTAGCCCATGAAGTGGCTCCAGCAGGTTTCCTCTCTCAATATTTGTGTGGTCCTTAACCATATGTCTGACGCCAAATAACTGTAAATAAAATGTGTTGAGTGCATCGTTAAATAAAACATTTCTTTCTTTCATGAAGGAATAATAATACGTCATCCTTGTTTTCTAATAAAGTTAAGAATGCTTAGTGCAGGTATTTTGTAACACACTTTGTGGGGACCACATGAATACAAAGCTACGTGTAGGAATAGAGTTAATTCATGGCCCTTTCTCTGGTTACCTGAAAAGCAATATTAATGCAGGATTTTCAAGAATTTATATAAAATTGAAATAACCTTTACTGGAAATAAAAACACATGTAATGTCATCTGATATTTCAGTACAACTTGGCAAAAAATATTTTGGTCTGGTATAAAATTTACTTTACTATAAAGTTAACTTTTAAAAGCATTATTATCTCTTACACCTTTCGCTGAATACCTAGCTGAAAATGGCATCATCTTAGCCTAGAACATTTTGGCTTAAAGATTCTGATTAGTAATACTTACCGATCAGTTTGAAATTGCAACAACTGTTTAATATTTCAGATTTGTGCAGCGTCTCTTTAACTTGGCATAGTGAATCGTGATGCAATACTAAGTAAAATGTTCCCTCCTCGGGACTTTAAGTGATTGCTTAGTTTAAAATCAGCCTTCTTAGATTATTACCGGTGTCGTGGTTAGCCATCGGTCTGCAGGCTGGTAGGTACTGGGTTCGGATCCCAGTCGAGGCATGGGATTTTTAATCCAATTACCGACTCCAAACCCTGAGTGAGTGCTCCACAAGGCTCAATGGGTAGGTGTAAACCACTTACACTGACCAGTGATCTATAACTGGGTCAACAAAGGCCATGGTTTGTGCTATCCTGTCTGTGGGAAGCGCAAATAAAAGATCCCTTGCTGTTAATCGGAAAGAGTAGCCCATGAAGTGGCGACAGCAGGTTTCCTCTCAATATACGTGTGGTCCTTAACCATATCTCTGATGCCAAATAACCGTAAATAAAATGTGGAGTGTGTCGTTAAATAAAATATTTCTTTCTTTCTTTCTTTCTTTCTTAGATTAGTTATATAGCGTAAAACAGTATTTGAGATTGTCAGAGTTTGTTTTATATAACGACACCACTAGAAGATTAAGTGATTAATTAGTCATAGGTTATTAGATGTCAAACATTTGGTAATACTGATATATAATCTTCAATGTAAAATCCACTACATTTTGCCATTAGCAGCAAAGGATCTTTTATATGCACTTTCCACCAAGGACAAAACAGGACATACCATGATCTTTGATATATATATACCAGTTGTGGTACAATAGTAGGGATGGGTAAAAACTTAATGAGTCAGTTGAAGTTTGATCATATGGTGAAAGATAGACCCTCTGTCTTCTAAGGTTGTTTACGGAGTTTACACAGAAGAATCACTTTCTTAACTGATGATTTAGCTTAGTGCAGCAATATTAGTATCTGTAAGTGTTTGGTTGGCATTTTCAAAGAACATGTCTTCGATTGTACAGTAATCTAATAAATGCACAATGAAATATAACTACAGTGAGACATCTCGAAACTGGACCCTCAGTAAACAGAATTCCCTCAAATTCCCTTTTTATATATCTGGATGGAAGAAAACCTCTCTAATCCAGATACCTCTTAAAACTGAACATTTTACCTGGTTCCAAGGGTGTCACTGTACACAAAATCAGGTTCACAGGATTTTCTAAATTTTATGTTCCATCTTATCTTGAGAATCATTATCAATATATAGTAAAACTCCTTGAAACCGGACACCGTTGGAACCAAGTAAAACGTTCATTTTTAGAGGTATCTGGATTAGAGGGGTTTTCTTCCGTCAAGATATTTCATGAACTGTCTGGTTTTTAGGGGATTCCTGTTTATAGATGGTCCGATTTTGAGAGGTTTCACCATCTTGTTCACAAAACTACATTGTATGTCCTAAAATGTTATCCTAGACAAAACATGTTCTCTTCAGGTTTAAGTGATGGTACAATATGCACATTTATGTGCCTGCTACCAAATGAGATGGAGACGTAATGTTGTAGGCATATCTGTATTGTTTATTATTAAATGGTGGGGTATACCCTAAGGACACTCTTCTAGTTAATTTTAGTAGCTACAGATAATTGATAGAATAAAATATAGCCTCTTTGCACTACACTCAGGTTTGCATCTATAGTGAATGTTCTCAAAGGGCATGGTATGTGCTATCCTGTTTGTGGCATGGTGCACATAAAATATCACTTGCTGCTAATCGAAAAGAGTAGCCCATGAAGTGGCAACAGTGGGTTTCCTCTCTTAGTATCTGTGTGGTCCTTAACCATATGTCTTGTGGCATATACCTGTAAATAAAATGTGTTGAGTGCATCATTAAATAAAAACATTTCCTTTCTTCCTCTGTTGAATGTGCGGACAGCATAGCCCAGTGGTACAGTGCCCGTCTGATGCGCGGTCGGTCTAGGATCGATCCCCGTCAGCTAACCATTGTTTTTTTCTCTCGATATAACTATATGTCCGACGCCGATATAACCGTACTTATAATGTGTTGAGTGCGTCGTTAAAAAAACAAAACAAAAAAAAACAAAAACTGTTGAATGTTCAGTTTCATTTCATGATTTTCTTAGCATGGTGTTGTTGAGTTGTTTCTTTGTTTATTGTTTTAGCAGTTTTATACATTTCGTTTGTTGACCATTCATTATATGTGTTCTCATTTATAGTCTTTATACTACTTTCATTTTACCCTCAGTTACCGACCAGCCTTGGTGGCATCGTGGTTAGGCCATCTGTCTACAGGCTGGTAGGTACTGGGTTTGAATACCAGTTGAGGCTTTGGATTTTTAATCCAGATACCAACTCCAAACCCTGAGTGAGTGCTCCACAAGACTCAATGGGTAGGTGTAAAGCACTTGCACCGACCAGTGATCCATAACTGGTTCAACAAATGCCATGGTTTGTGCTATCCTGTGTGTGGGAAGTGCAAATAAAAGATCCCTTACTGCTAATGGGAAAGAGTAGCCCATGAAGTGGCGACAGTGGGTTTCCTCTCAAAATCTGTGTGGTCTGTAACTATATGTCTGACACCACATAACTGTAAATAAAATATGTTGAGTGCGTCGTTAAATAAAGCATTTCTTTCTTTCCTTTGTTACCGGTCTCACTGAAGGGGACCATTGTTGTTGTTTTTGTAATCTTTCTGTCCCACATATAGTTTTCCGGATTTCTTATTTGCAAAACCACAAGATATTGAGCTGAACTTGTGTGTGTAGCTGTATCATTTAAAATGAGCGATTTAAAGGGGACCAAAATCAACACGAAAATGTTGTGTACAAAATATGTATGTGACAACTTCAATTTATTTTTTATTTAATTAGATTAAAATAACTTGAAATCTATTTCTGTCTATCAACAACTCCTTTGCCACTGCTAACAATATTACATTAAAAAAAAAAAATGAAAATCTTTTCTTCCAAGTTATTGAGATCTAAAACCCTGAAACCTACAGACCAAGTTTTACTTCCATTGGGATTTTTCGTATTTAACAGTGATGGGTTTTGACCACACGACATATGAAAGTTTGTTGGGCCTGGTAGGAAACACGTACACCTTTTAGTAGTACTCTCATGATGTCACAATGTTTAAGTGAGTTATGCTTAGATACACAATGTACATGTAGGTATATAATGTGTCATGCTATGACTTCAGTTGTATTCTGCCCACCTGAGGGATGATGGGATATATGATGTAATATAGCCATAGTTTTAACATATGCTGAGGTGAACTTAAAAAAGTTTTTGTTTTGTTTTGTTTCATTTCCTTCAATAAAAAAAGTCCTGGCTGTACTTAAATTTTAAATGTTATCTAGTTACATCAAAGTTTTACGACTGATATTGTATGTGATACACATTTCATTGGGTATGTTTTAGTTTATTTGTTTATTTTTATTTGTTTATTTTTATTTTTGTTTTATTTTTTTGTAAAGCACTTTGTATTTAGCAAGTTTCATTTTAATTAGTTAATGATATGAGTTGCTGTTGACTGGATGAAATGAATTTGGAATTCGGAAGGCTACCAGATGTGTGTTTTCTTCTTCTTCTTCTTTTTTCCTTTTTTTCTTTGTTGGTTTTTTAAATAGCTATTTAGAATTGGTTTTAACTACCGGGTAGTATACATTAAATATTATGTCTTAATTAAACATTTTATTTAGAAACAATTGTAATGTCATAAACAAATAAACTTCTTTTATTTGTATTTGATAAAACAACTGCTTGTCAAAATACTTTTGTAAAAGTATAAGTTACCGCCATTGATTTAGTGAATATATTTTAATTGCTATTTGTCACGTTGGTAAAAAATTCTGTTCCTGGTTAAAAATGTTAATATCCCATAACAGGGATGTATTAAAATGTTTAAGTATTAAAGGGACTGTCCTGAGTTTGCAGCTATTGTATGATATTTCCATTTGGGTGACCAAAATTAAATATTAAATATTTTTTCATATACTGAAGGAAAGAAATAAAGGATCACACAGATAGCAACAAGAAATAAAGACTGCATCAAAAATCAATTGATATTGTCAGAAGTTGACTGGGAACATATAGGCAGCACATTCAACACTACAGACATTCAATCCCACATTACAACTTGATATGAAATACAGACATTACTACTCTAGCTGTGAATTAAATGTGGTCTACAATTCCATGTGTTCCCTTATTTCTTTCCATCAGTATATTTAAAAAGCCAGTGTCTTTATATCAAGTATATTTGTGGTTGTGTTGTAATGTTTGTAGCAATCACTTTTCAGTTTACATTGTTATGTGAATTGTTTCTAACATACAAAACTATCTGAAGGTAAAATCTGGTTTGGGCTACAACAAACATTAGAATAACCTTGTTTATACAGATGCTGATATTCTAAACAGAAAACTAGCTTTAATATACCATTTTAATCATCAATACGGACCTGTTAGTCATAAACATGTTGACAGTAGCAGAAAACTCAGGATAGTCCATTTCATTGCTTAGACTAAAACTTACTGAATGAAATAACTAACATAGTGTCAGAAATAGAATAAAACTGATTTTCGTCGATTATGTCTTTCATATTAAACTAACAAGTAATTATTTTGTAAATATATATTTAATGATACTCTACCTATTTTAACATTTACTTGTCTGGGTTCTCATTGATGTACAAGGTGGTGTTTACTCTTGAAATTAAAAGAAAGATGTCAGTAAACAGGTGATTTGTGCTCTTTAGTGGAAGAGACTATTTAAAACAATGTTATGGATATGTGTTAATTTCATTGCTCTTGCAATATTTATGCAAGGACCTTCTCTCCAAAACAATATATTTGTAGACATTTCTAAGTAACTTTTGAGCAAAAATGTCAAGAACCATTGAGAGTGTGTGATTTATTATAATAGTATTAAAGGTGTTATGTACATATATTAAAGGTGCTATCTTCAAGTTAGATAATAACAGCTGCTGTATTTCTAATAAAAACCAAACAAAATAATTAAATTTTAATTTAAAATGTAAAGACTACACCTTCAACTACCAGGTATATGGCCATAAATGATTCTAACACTATAATTTTATCTACTTAGTACTGGTAGAAAATACATTTTTTATTGGAGAATCTTTATCACAAACACAAGTTCACATATAACTATAATATAGCACTTTTAAGTGGTTGCAATATTGTGTAAATGTTTAATGTACTTGTATTGAATTTATATTCACTAAAAATGCTGATCATAATTAATTATTTATGCTGTAATTCAAAATAATGGGTTAACTTACAGCTTTAAATTAAGTTTGTTTAAGGGTAAATGAAATTGACACATATCGATCAAAATGTGTTATAGTCTGTTCCAATAAAGTACACAAATCATCTATTTACTAACATCTTTCTTTTAAATTCAAGCATATACACCACCTCTTACATCAAGGAGAACCCAAACAAGTAAATGCTACATTATGTAAAGTATCATTAAATATATATTTACAAAATATTTACCTGTCTGTTTAATATGAAAGACATAATCGACGAAAATCAGTTTTATTCTATTTTTGACACTACTTTAGGTCATATTTTTATCAGTGTTTTACTAATATCAAACATTAATACGAAAAGAAATATATTATGGCAGGTGTTATAGTAAAGGTGCAATACATTCTGACAGTACATTTATACAATACATACATGACATAATTGGTGAGCAAATATGCTTGAAGACATAATATCAAGAATGTTTCGGATAATCAGTTTGGAACGTTTTAAATATTGAAGTCTAGAAACAAGACAGTTGGAATTTTTATGGATGGATTATCAAGTAGACACTGTATTATGTGCACAAGATGCCTGTTTGTTTGATTGTTATCAAGAAGGAAAGATTTTAGACCAATCGTTCCTGTTTGTTTATTCCAGGACACTATTCCGGAGGATTGTGCAGCATGCCTCCTTCATTGTGTCGGTGTTTTTGTGCCAGAGTCATACAAAGTTCACACACCGATGACAGATTCAGAAAACATGTCTTCATTGGGATCTTCTTTGTCATCTGTCTTCCCACCTGTGTCTCAGTCATCAAAAGCAAGACATTCTAATGCATGTTTTAATGTACTAAATGGTTCGTGTACAGAAAAGGATGCTGAATTCAACTTTTCTGATGTGATGTCATTGTGTTGTAAAGCCACCAATGTGTTTGCATCAAATGATGAAAACAAGTTAGATGCGAAAAAGAAACTCATTGCATCTGTTGAAAATAAAAAAGAAAGATCATCAGTATCACAGCCATTAAGAAAACATGATCCCTCAGACATTTCCATGACTCAGGCTAGTCTTAATACTTCAAATATTCATGATTCTCTGTTAGATACAAAAAAGAAACATGGTGTGTCTGTAGAAAATACAAGAGAAAGTTCATCAGTATCAAAACCATTTGCATCATATTTAAGAAAACTTGATCCATCAGATGGTTCCATTACACATTCTAGTCTCGCAAGTGTTTTTGATTCTCTGTTGGATGCAGAAAAGAAACATGGTGTGTCTGTAGAAAATACCAAGGAAAATTCATCAGTATCAAAACCATTTGCATCACATTTAAGAAAACTTGATCCCTCAGACAGTTCCATTACACATCCTAGTCTAATAAGTGTTACTGATTCTCTATTGGTTGCAGAAAAGAAACATGGTGTGTCTGTAGAAAATACAGAAGGAAAGTCATCAGTACAAACATTTGCATCATATTTGAGAAAACTTGATCTTTCAGACAGTTCCATTACACATCCTAGTCTCATAAGTGTTACTGATTCTCCACAGGCAGCTCAA
The DNA here is from genome assembly GCA_016106625.1 of Dracogyra subfuscus. Taxonomy (NCBI): domain Eukaryota; kingdom Metazoa; phylum Mollusca; class Gastropoda; order Neomphalida; family Peltospiridae; genus Dracogyra; species Dracogyra subfuscus. Next base: position 7,258 of record JAECMU010270213.1, on the reverse strand, counting down.
ACAGATTCAGGTTCAGAAATCTCAGTGTCAGACTTTAAAAGACAAACACATTCCGTATCAAAGTCAAACAAACTGTTCACATCTGATCATTCCACAGCAATACCTGGTGGCATTGGTGATGTCACTACTGCTGCTGATTTGTGTTCACACTGTTCTTCTAGTCACTCAGTTCCAAATAATACAAAGGCAGTCATAACTAATAAGTCCTCTGTAATGATGTCTGAAAATTATGCTGAAACAAATAATGCTGTTCAATCTCAGGTGAAAAACGTTTACAAAAATTTGTCAGACTTTTCATTCAGCTTGTTTGAAGATGATATGTTTCATATGAAGTGTGGAGCACAGGTACCATCATCCTCATCTAAGGATAGCTTTGAAATTGAAGATTCTTTTCACAAGATTGGTGCAGTGCCGTGGTTAAACATGGATGTGCATTACAGAGAGTTGTCTCCAGTGTCCTCGTGGACCTTACCTCTTACAGGTCTTTCAGGAGATGCTTCAGGAACAAGCACGGCAATCCATCACATCAATACGAAGATGGACACAATACTGGAGATTCTGAAGGACACTAAACAGCATCTGATGACAATAGAGAACGATCGACTCAGACAGGTTAGTGATCGACTGGACAGGATAGAACAGTGTCTGAGAAAGACGGACAGTCACAGACAAGCTCAGCCCTCCTCTGCTGGGGAAGAATGGAAAATAGGTCAACAAGTACAGTCCTCTGCTGGAAACACATGGAACGTAGGTAAGCAAGTTCAACCTTGCACTACTGGAAACATGTGGAAAGTAGATCAAGGCCAAGTCTGCTCTGCTGGAGGCACTTTGACAGTAGGTCAAGGCCAACCATGTCCTGCTGGAGACATATGGAAAGTGGGTCATGGTGAATATCAAAACAGTTCACATCAGAATAAGTTGAACAATGTGGGTGTGAATGGTGTTAGTTCTGGTGTAGAACATAACAGACAGTTGACTAACCATGCCATGCTTGCGCAACAACAGCCAGCAGTCTTGATTGAAGTCCCGACTGGAAGACGCATGCATCCACTGCCTCCTGATACTGTTCTCGAATCAGGGAATGTGCTGCATGTTATGGCGGGAAAGTCCAATCCTGAGTATTCTAGGTCGCTCTCACAGAAACTGAATTTTACAGCAAACGCCTTTTCAGGACAAGCAGATCCAGGAGTACAAGGACCAGTGATGCTGAATAAAGTATCCAGCACTCTTGCACAGAAGGAGAATCAAATCAAGCAGGCAGCTCCTGCTTGCATCAAAGGTGATATTGAAATGGAGACTGGTAGAGTCAAACAGACAGAGCAGGTCATCTTTCCAGATAAGCAAACCGATAGTGGCCAAAAGGGTGTAGCTGTTTCACACGACCAGCAGTCATTCACATCTGGACAAAGTGCTGATCAGTCTTTTGAAAAGATATATCTCCCCCACAAATTGGCTGACTCTGATACATCCTGGTCACTAGGTATGATCATGCCAAATAGTAACCATGATATTTCGGGACTGGAGTCTGGTACAGATGCTGAAAGTTCTTCCAGTAGCGAAGTGATTAGAAAACTGCAGTCACCTGGTGCCAGTGTTCAGGTACCAGTAGTTGAGTTGGACAGCATCAAGGTTGAGATGAATTCAGATGGGGATGATGATGATGACGCTGATGATGATGAATCAAACTTCTCTCACCTGGATGATGTGTTTCAAGGTAAGGTCAATACAGGTGAAAGGTTCATAGGCAATGAAAGGACAGGTCAGAGTTCAGCAGTACAAGATGCTGGTCTTGCTTCCCAGTCACAGGACATTGATGAGCTGGATAACGTATCTTTCAGTGCTTGTACTGACATGGATTCAATTGAGGAGTTCGGTGATACAGACTTTGGAAAAAATCCCAACTGTGCTGATTATTCCACAAGAACAGTGAAAGCTGACAGACGTGCAGCCAAGCTATTCCGTAGATATCTGAAAAAGAAAAAATGGCCAGAAAGCTTTGAAACCTTTGAGCCAGCAGAGCTGTGCAAATGTCTGTGCCACTTCTTCATGGATGTACGTAAGGAGGATGGGGAGGTCTACAAAGAGTCCTCCCTGCAGTATTTCCGATATGGTCTTAACCGGTATCTCCGGTCGGCTCCTTTCAACCGAGAGTTCGACATCACCAGGGACGTGGCCTTCAAGAGAGTCGCCAAGTGCTACAAAGATGCCATCAGGAACATCCGAGCCACGGGCAAGATTCTGAACCACCATCCCATAATCTCGGATGAGGACCGTCACAAGCTGTACAACAGCTGCTACATGACCATCAATACCCCTCAGGGACTGCTCAATAAGGTCCAGTTCGACATCCGCATGTACCTCTGTCGCGGCGACAGCATGGAGATGATGACCAAGAGCACATTCGTCGTCACCACCCACCCGGTCAGCAAGCTCCGGTGCATCAGGAAGACTGTACCGACGAAAGAGTTCATGTGTGAGGTCCCGGGATCTCCCTTCTGCCCAGTCCTGTCCTTCGAGAAGTACGTCTCCAAGCTGAGTCCTCAGAGTCACCGTTTGTGGCAGTATCCTCAGCCATCGTTCGAGGACGACAAGATCTGGTACAACGGCCGGCCGGTCGGGAGAGGCAAGATGGAGAAGTTCATGGCCGAGCTCAGCAAGAAGTGCAAGCTGTCCAGGTGTTACACCAACCAGAGCATCAAGACCACAGGAAATGCAATCATGGCGCAGCTCGCCTTTGGCATGGCTCCCGTGTTGCCCGTCACTGGGGAGCCTAAAGTGATGCAGATTGTTATTCCAGCTGATGCAGGTACATAGGTGTATAATGATAGTAATAATATAATTAATTGTTTATTTAATGAGGGAAGGCAAGACATAGCCCAGTGGTAAAACACTTGATGTGCAGTCGGTTCAGGATCAATCCCTGTTGGTGGGCCCATTAGGCTATTTCCAGTTCTAGCCAGTGCACCATGACTCATGTATCAAAGGCCGTGGTATGTACTATCCTGTCTGTGGGATAGTGCATATAAAATATCCCTTGCTTCCAATCGAAATTTTTTTTAGTGGGTTCCCTCTAAGACTATATGTCAAAATTACCAAATGTTTGTCATCCAATAGCTGATGCTTAATAAATTAGATATAGACTGTAGCGGTTTAGTTATTAATCCCTGACAGGAGAAACTATAGGTTTCGTCTCTGCCAGTCAAATTTACCAAATGTTTGTCATGCAATAGCTGATGATTAATAAATAAGATATAGACTGTAGCGGTTTAGTTATTAGTCCCTTACAGAAGAAACTATAGGTTTCGTCTCTGCCAGTCAAATTTACCAAATGTTTGTCATGCAATAGCTGATGATTAATAAATTAGATATAGACAGTAGCGGTTTAGTTATTAATCCCTTACAGAAGAAACTATAGGTTTTGTCTCTGCCAGTCAAAATTACCAAATGTTTGTCATCCAATAGCTGATGATTAATAAATTAGACATAGACCGTAGCGGTTTAGTTATTAATCCCTTACAGGAGAAACTATAGGTTTCGTCTCTGCCAGTCAAATTTACCAAATGTTTGTCATGCAATAGCTGATGATTAATAAATAAGATATAGACTGTAGCGGTTTAGTTATTAATCCCTTACAGAAGAAACTATAGGTTTCGTCTCTGCCAGTCAAAATTACCAAATGTTTGTCATCCAATAGCTGATGATTAATAAATAAGATATAGA
>JAECMU010270125.1:0-16771 GCA_016106625.1 Dracogyra subfuscus | reverse complement strand
TGGCGCGAAACATAGCTAAGTGGTCAAGCGATCACTTGATGCGCGGTCGGTTTGGGATCGAGCCCAGTTAGTGAGCCCATTAGACCATTTCTCGCTCCAGTCAGTGCACCACGACTGGTACATCAAAGGCCGCGGTGTGTGCTGCCCTGTTTATGGGATGGTGCATATAAAAATCCCTTGCTGCTAATCGAAAGAGTAGCCAATGAAATGGTGACAGCGAGTTTCCTCCCTCAATATCTGTGTGGTCCTGAACCACATAACCATAAATAAAATGGTTTTTTTTGCGGGTGTCGTTAAATAAAATAAAATAAAATAAAGTTTAGGGGTCGTCCACCACCACTCACCACTGGCATGGCACATGGTCATGGAGTTAGTTGAGGCGAGTCACCGATGACATCACAAGTTACTTTGTATGAGCACCATTTTAAAGCTTTTGGTTATTTCAGGCAAATATGTTGTTTAGAAAATGACAGGTACATCATATTAAAACGAAATGCAATGAACATAGAACTAGAGTTTTCTCAAAAAATTAGCGATGGATATAATTATTCAAGCGTCAAGTGAAGAGTTCTTGGTGAACCCACATATCCCGGAAATCTACTACGCATGCTTACTGCGAAAGTCAATTATTAATTGTAATTAATTTTAGTACCATCAAACTCTCAGATGGAATGAAAACAATTAATGACATCTTGACATATTTCAAACTAGAATTATCTGGTGTCAAACGTCAATATTATTAAAATTAGCTCCACTGGTTAACGACCAGCAGAGATAATTTTAATAAGATCGTGTCCAACATGTGACTGATGGAGAGGAAACTCGTTGTCACCATAAAAGACTAAGAGTCTAGTGGTCAATCAAACAGCCAATCAACACCGCTAAGTAATTCACCTAGATAGGAAGCAGTCAATTATAACCATTCTGTCACAGACGAGGTGAACCGGCCAAGGCCGGTCCCCGCGACTGTGACAGGCGTACGCTACAACAGCTTGTTCTGAACGTGTACGTAAAACCCTTTGGACTTGGACTTGGACATAACCATTCTCTTTCAGCGTTCTCATCACGGATTAGGAGCACCGCCTGTACATAATTAACCGGCCATCAGTCTACAGGCTGGTAGGTACTGGGTTCGGATCCCAGTCATTTGGGATTTTAATCCAGATACAGTCGAAACCCTGAGTGCTCAACAAGGCTCAATGGGTAGTTGTAAACCACTTGCACCGACCAGTGATTGACAACTGGTTCAACAAAGGCCATGGTTTGTGCTATCCTGCCTGTGGGAAGCGCAAATAAAAGATCCCTTGCTGCTAATCAGAAAGAGTAGCCCATAAAGTAGCGACAGAGGGTTTCCTCTCAAAACCATATAAATGATAAATAAAATGTGTTGAGTGCGTCGTTAAATAAAACATTTTTTTTTTCTTTGTACAGAACTGTTAATAAACTTCACATGTTTTGCCTTTGCACCTGCACCATGTACTACCGATAGCAAGTTCTATTATATACATACATTGCAAGTCACTTAGGGTCCCAGAAGAAACTGGTAAGAAACCACACAATGAGCTTCACAGATAACCGGATAGATAAAAAGTAAGGTTACTTAGTAAGACATCATTCATGTTATCAACTATTGCAAACATCGTTAAAACTGGAATCGAAATTGGACTTAGTTCCTGTATACAGCTACTGACGTATTATTCTGTATTTAGTAGACTCCCTACCTAAATAGATACTTTTTATTGGTAACCAATCAAGAACGCTAAACACTAGGCTTTTTAACAAATATTCACACTATAAGGGTAAAACCCTTCAAACTAGATAGCTAGGCTAGTATAATCCCCCCTCGTTGTAATCAAAGGATGGGGGAGGGGGGGGAATGGGTGGCTTTGGATTGCCGTTGATTACATTAAAATAGGGACTTAGGACAATAGGAACAACATTAATACCAAACAAGGATTTACAGACAGCATGCACAACCGCAACAGTACATGGGGTGCATTGACTGATGATAACAATGTACCCGCTCCCATTTAATGGCCCAGGCCGGACTTTCTAATAATGAGCTGGGCAAAAGAATACCGGCCCCAAAGTACACAATTGCACTGCAACCAGGGGAAGCTGGACAAAAAAATACCAGCCTACCCTATCCCACCCCCAATCTACACAATTGCACAGGTCTCCCCTGGGTTGTCATGCAATGACCAGAAGTGGTCAGGCCCTTTTTAAAAAGTCCTATGGGAAACCTAGGGAGACACCACAGCATCATAGAGGTCAAATTAACGTGCTACTCTCGATTCAGTCAAAACCTATACCAGCTGTGGAACATTCAAAATTGCGCCCGATTTCCTCAATCAAATTTGCGCAATTATTCTCTTTGGCATAATACTTTGCGCCATTCAAATTCCACAGCACCATCACCCAAAACCCGCCTGTTACCGACCTTGGTTGGGCTGCTGGTGTAAATAAACATTACTTAACAAATTACCATCCAGTTCCATGGGCTAAATCTTCCTTTATGATACACAGGTGAAAGCAGGTAGCAGGTACATTCCATTTATGATTACACACATATACGGTTATGAACAAACAGAATGAGTGTCCAATATTCATAGACAAATAACAAAAAGCCCTCAGAAACATGTCATTCAGCACAAGTTCTTATCTAGCGGGCAGCATAGCCCAGTGGTACAGTGCCCGCCTGATGCGCGGTCAGTCTAGGATCGATCCCCGTCAGCTAACTACTGGGTTTTTTTCTCGACATAACCATATGTCCGACGCTGATATAACCGTAATTATAATGTGTTGAGTGCGTCATTAAACAAACAAACAAAAAATTCTTATCTTTCAACACACTGCATCAAGGTGTTGATCAACCTTCAGACTACTGGATTCATTTTTGACAAACACCACGTTGAGTTGGTACAAGTTTAGAACTTTTAGTCATATATTCAAATAAATGTTTTTAAATAAATAAAATAAAGTTCATATTTTAATCGTCAAGTATTATTTCTGGGTTTTCTTTTTAATTTTTATTTTAGATCAGTTAATGAAAATTAAAATGAGGCATACATGTCCAAAAAGGCACGTTTATTTTGGCATTTGTGGCCAGATGTCCAGTATTTACGTCCATTTAATAGGTTTTTTTATAACATATTTAAAATACACATCCCAGGATTTAGTGATTCTATTTGTTGGTAAAACGATCAAATTTATTATCAAATTAGCTATCAAATTCAGCTATCGATTCCTGAAAATTACAATGACATTCCCAAGTACTTTTCATTGAAAAATTAAAACTAAAGCGGCCATACTGTAAAATAATCTATTTCCTGCCTTAGATTATTTCTGGTGAGTGTTGTTCAAACGGCGGGAAATATGAATTGGAGAATGCACAGTGTACAGTGCACACAGTAAGTCAACTTGTAGATATCTCGCCTGTAGTTGTTGAAAGGTTAAATAATAAAAAGTCTGTCTAGGATCGATCCCCGTCAGCTGACCACTGGTTTTTTTTCTCGACATAACCATATGTCCGACGCCGATATAACCGTAATTAAAATGTGTTGAGTGCGTCGTTAAACAAACCAATAACAAAAAAAATAAAATAATAATAATAATAAAAAAATCACAATGTTTGGCCATCTTTATTTTTTTTACTTTATAGTGTAATTTGCAATGTCCTTTTTATTTTCCAGGAAGAATGATGCCATCATACTGAAAAAAAGAAAGGAAAAAAACACAAAATTAGACACAGAAACTGAAAACATGTTTCTATATGAACCAATAGTTCAAATGATGAAGCAATTAATACAAAGAAACTAAAGATATACAAAAATTAATGAATTAAAAATGAAACAAAAATTTCAGCGGTCTTCATCTTGAGAAAAATCATGATCATTCTCCTGAAACTAAGTGGTAGGTGAGCAAACAATCAACTTACAAATAAACCTCTTACAATTTTTATTGGATAGCAATAAATTTGCAACTATCCTAAATATTTCCTGGTGAGTGTCGATGGGAATGGGAGCGATCACTCGCCTTTTCTAACGAGAGAGGAGTGGGAGCGATCACTCGCCTGTTCTAACGAGTGTGGAGGGGAGTGGGAGCGATCACTCGCCTTTTCTAACGAGAGAGGAGTGGGAGCGATCACTCGCCTTTTCTAACGAGAGAGGAGTGGGAGCGATCACTCGCCTTTTTTAACGAGTGTGGAGGGGAGTGGGAGCGATCACTCGCCTTTTCTGGCGAATGTGGAGGGGAGTGATCACTTGCCTTTCTTGGTGAGCGTTGAGGGGAGTGGGAATGATTACTGGTCTTTCCTGGTGAAGACTGCTCACCATTTGATTACACCAATATTAATAGTAAAACAGTCTACAATGTGTAGCAAGACAAACCTAACAAGGACGGAGATGAAACCTATAGTCCCCTCCCTGTTGGACCGGTAGGGAAGAAATAAGCATACATATGGACATCTCTGAGAGGCTGATACAGCATTTGCCCAATTACCTTCTCAGAAACATTATTAAACTGATTCCGTAAATGAAATTATAGTGCACAAATATGAATTTTAACATTTTTCTGATTGGGTATAATTAGATAACAGTACCCTACAACATACAGAAGAGTAATAATAAACATTAAAATATAAAAAGAACCTGACACACGGCAAGGAACTAAATTAAAGTGCGGTAACTGTGAAAACAACCAGGCTCATCTTGCTCATCGTCACATTAGCCTACTGTTCAGTTTTACACAAAGTGGCTACAACATTTAGTCTTAGGCTAATAAAATATTCCTTACTTTTAGCTACATTATAACAATATTCAAGGAAATACGCAATAAATCTGAAAACTGGTTGAACCAAAATGTGTCCCAGTCCAAGCCGTGTAAAGGATTAAGCTATATGCAAACATTCAGCTGTATAATGTGACACATACTGCAAAGTGAAGTCTGGAAAAACACTAATGGTAACATTTACCAAGGTAATAAATGGGCAAATCACCATAAAATGCTAGCTTCATCTACAAATCAAAATTAAACAAACTTCAGCTCAATATCTAAACAAATTTTTAAACAAATGCAAAGACAAGTCCGAAAATTATATATAGGACAGAATGACAGGTCGAGATAAAACTGGTTTTAGTCGCCAAATGAAAAACAAATGGTCGCAGTGTAGAGGGCGAAGAAGTGATAGACACTGAGGACCAACATACCTTCTGTTGAAACCACTTAATGGCTTCCTTCTTGTCAATCCGGTGGCTGGTACCAACACGACTCTTCTTCTGCCGTCGCTGACTCACATTGAAACCTGTAACAAACAAATGATAGTGTTCTAGTGCACCAAGTGAAATCTGACTCACATTGAAACCTGGTAACAAACAAATGATAGTGTTCTAGTGCACCAAGTGAAATCTGACTCACATTGAAACCTGGTAACAAACAAATGATAGTGTTCTAGTGCACTAAGTGAAATCTGACTCACATTGAAACCTGTAACAAACAAATGATAGTGTTCTAGTGCACCAAGTGAAATCTGACTCACATTGAAACCTGTAACAAACAAATGATAGTGTTCTAGTGCACCAAGTGAAATCTGACTCACATTGAAACCTGGTAACAAACAAATAATAGTGTTCTAGTGCACCAAGTGAAATCTGACTCACACTGAAACCTGGTAACAAACAAATGATAGTGTTCTATTGCACCAAGTGAAATCTGACCTCAAACTGAAGCCTGTATTGTTACACTACATTGTGTGAAACATCTCAAAATATCAGTAGTAACCTTTTCATGTCTCAGCTCGAATGACGTAGTAAATTAAGCCTTATTATTTTATTTACGTTGTTAAATGGCATGCTATTACCGTATTTGACCGGAAATAAGCCCATGTCTTTGAATAAGCCCACCTCCGTTTTGATAGCATTTAAGAAAATAGGCCCTCATTCGTAAATAAGCCCACCCCCAACTTCGTCACCGTACACAAAACTGCAAGTTTGCTCAAAGTTCATTTAAAAGGTCATACCTCCTGCAGATGATTAAACACAAATGTAACACACTATTTTACCACCAGTTAAGTTTAGCAGTCTAACAGTAACAGTGTGTAACATTGTTTTCAATTTCATGCCTGCAGTACACCAGCCTCAATCTGAATTAAAACCAATGTCTATTTTTGCCACCACACTGGGTTCGCAGTTAATGTTAATTAGGCAAATACCTTATTCTGATTGGCTAAGAACAATGACCTAGATTGACAAGTCTCTTTAGTGTTATTGTTAGCTGGCTGTGACTGTGTCAAAAACGTGTGTATACACTATGGAGTTTGTTGTTAATTGCTGTTGTTTTAAGTCTTCTTGGCATTACATTTTGGATATAAATAAACAGCACTGGTAAGTAATTTTAACATAGAAGGTGTGGTTCTGATAATTAGATCCTAGTAAAAATAAATAAAAAATTTAATTAATAAACAATTATTATTTATTAATAACAAATGGAACACTAATTAATAGATTGTTACTAAACGTTTTTTGTTTTCTTCCTAGTTAATTTAATTATTATTAGTTAATTGAATTATTATTATTTATTTTAATTATTATTTTTTCCCCCAACAAAACTGGCCCCTTGTCTGGGAATAAGCCCACCCCATGCTAAGCTCACAATGAGTTGTCTTGGCCCCCTGGGCTTATTTCCGGTCCAGTACGGTAGTATACAACAAATAATCTGGGGATATGTTACAATTGATGGCAAATGGGTGTAATTAACAAAGTGGTATGTAATGTTTTCTTCATTTATTATGACATAAATTCAGACAATCATGTCTATTCTGTTATATTATTTTAACACAACTGTAATGTAATGAAAACTATGTTATTTACGGTGGGTAATATTATGACATCAGCTTGAGAAAGACATATGGCATCAACCGGGAATGATGTCACTAATTTGAATGTTGATGGTTTGGAGAGTAAATAGAAAACAGCTGTTCTTACCGGTAGGGTCGTGAATTATTTTATTGAAATGTAAGCATTGGTTTTATTAAGACAACTATACATTATCCATGTGAGACCTGGGGAAATCAGTTATTATCATTTACAATTTAGGCTTACAGTGGTTTATTTTTATTTATCCGTAGACTACGTTTTTATACTAGTCTACGAGTAAGTTACTTTATAATTCTCTTGTAGAAATATATTAATCATGATAAACAATAAATGTAATTTCATTATTAAACAGCAAGTTTTTTATTCTATCCACTCAGAATTATTGGTAAACTGTGCTGTTGGGTGGTTTGATGGGGAGAGAAACCCAAAATGCTACCTGAAGATATTTAATACCTCCCTCTGCCCCCCTAACACGTCACAACAACCTTCTGGTATTTATAATTTTAAACAAATAAAATAATTTAAAAAAACATTGTTAAAAAAACAAAAACATTAAAGACCCCAAAAACCTAATATTGCAGGTAACATTATATCACAGAGGTACTTGAATTATTGGAATTGTTTTTAATATTTTTTATTTTAAAAATAGAGGAAATAATAACAAGAACATTATAAAAACATTAAACAAAAAATTGAACAACCCCCCCCCCCCCAAAGCAACCCTAATATTGCAGGTAAAATTATATCACAGTGGTACTTAAATTACTGGAATTATCATAAGTTAAGTATTAGTGTTGGGAATCAGTTGGATATCGGCTATAATTGATTTGCACAAACTGATGAACTCTTAATTACGTTAGACTTATATGAACATAAGAACTATCTTTATTATAAGTCACCTATATTTGTGTTAACTGGGATTATACCTTACAAATCACTCATTTTACTTTTAATAACTAGGTAATACCATTTTTCTTGTGTATTGTTTACATGAAAACACACACCAACGTCAAAGATAGATAACAAATGAGTCATTTTAATTAATTTAATCATCAAAGCATCATTTCACTTTTGATTGTCATGGGTGGACCAGTTTCGGTGAGCATAAGCATTAGATTCTAAATCATATCAATATTTATACACAGACAGTTGTTATTCAAATAGCTACCTTTTTATTAGTATTTCTACGCTTCAAATTAACACTAAACTGACCGCTACATGTAGCAAAGATCACTGCACGTGCGTCATAATATATAGCATGCATCAGCAGTAATTATTGTTAACTACGTCACCCGTTTCAGTGAGTGAAACGTTTAGTGGTATAGTTTCCAAAACAAAAATTGTCAGTGTTTTATTAAAACATGGATGTTGGTCAACAAAACATGCACTTATAATAATTTATAAAAAAATATTTTTATTATTTTACAACAAATTATAAAATGGAGTCCTCGAGAACCAATGTTAACAGACATTTTAGGAACACGAATATAACAATTCTGATGTCATGCAATTGTGTTAATAGTTGAACAAATGAATAGTTATAAACTTAAAATTGTTTGGTTAAAACATATAAGCTGCATTCTGAGTTTTAATAAATATACAAACAAATATCCAGAAATATGTTTATGATAAAACATATAAGGACCATATATTTTTGGCAAGTATCTGTAAAGAGAGTTTCGCCTGCAGACGCCGTGACAGTCATGTGCCTTCAATAACAAAATATCAGTAAGCTGAGAACAGACGAAAATAGTTTTTAAAATTAAGTTGTGTTTCAAATAACAGTCTTTCAAAATCAAAGAAAATGGGTATTAAGAAATGTACCATGTTTATGACTGTGTAAAGTTCGATATTTCTTTCTTTGTTCGGTTTAACTTTATTTTTACGAACATTTCTGTGAATGCGACAGCCATTTGTTTACTTTCCCCATGCAAAAGTAAACGACGTCAGAAATCTTAAAATGTACGTGCTGTTGAGCACAAACGACGAACCCACCAAAATAGGGCCCTCACCGAAACAGGGCCACGGACGATAAATGAATAAGTTTTTCTCAAAATAACAGAAATATATATTCATTTGTTCATTAAAACAATTGTATTTTTTAAAATAAACTTAAATGTCATTTTACTACTTAAAGTCAAAGTTGATATATTGCTTACAAACAGTATCCATATTGAAATTTCCAAATTTGAAGACTAGTAACCATTCTTTTGTTTTCATATATTTTCCATGTTTAAATAAAATCAGACGTGCCATGCTTTAAATAAAATCAGAGGTGCACATCTATTTTCTAATTAATCTCTTGTTTTATGTGGGTTTTTTCAGTGGCCGAATGATTTGACCAAGTCACTAATATTGGCTCTTGGTGTCTGTTACCGAGCTTCTCTGAGAAGTAGAGATGGTTATGATTTCCATGTAGTACGTTTTTTCAAAAACCCATGCAGTCTTCCTGGTGGAGTGAGACAATTTGTTGATGTCATCACAAGGTTAGTATCTCAACTGATTTAACCCTTCATAAATGGGGTATGGATTATATAGCTTTCATTAATAATGGCGGAAGCAGGCACATGTACACGGGTGGGTTTCTTCTTGTTTTATCAATAAATATTCCAAGGGAGCATCTCTCCCACACCCACCCCATATAAACCTGTTAAAATTACTGCACATGCACCTGGGCAGATATCATTTTAATGTTTATCTCTTAGGATTGTTTAAGCACACTGTATTGGCTTTGTAATTTTGGTTCCTGTTATTTTAAATTTTATCTACTATTGACTGAACTTTGTACGTATAATGAAGTGTTCTCACTTGTTGTGACAGCTTGTAGTATGTGATTTATACTACATACTCTCTTTTTTCTAGTTCTTGTGCTGCATACACATAGCTTGCAATGTGCATCTGAAATCATGTGATTTAGCAGTTCTCACAGTTCACCATCTTACTATCACAAATCACACAGTGAGAATGTTTCATAAGGTGAATAATTATTGAATCACAATAATATTATCTTGAATTCTATCATTGTGTAGAAAATGTTAAGAAATTTTAGATTTATATCTATCTTATGTGATTGTTTATTTCAAAACAGGAACAATATTTTCTCTAACATTATAATATGTTGATAGATGTCAAGATGTTTTCCTTGACAATGTCCAACTGGAGAAGAACATAGCTAGAAACCAGGCTCTGAAAGAAAATCTCTTCATGATGATCATCTGCATAGAGTTACGCATTCCACTGTTTCTTGTGGGAAAGCCTGGCAGCTCCAAATCCCTGGCCAAGACCATCGTTTCAGATGCAATGCAAGGAAACACAGCCAAAGAAGAACTTTTTAAACAGTTGAAGCAAGTGAGTATACATTATGAAATGTACCCTTTATTTCATTCTGTTTCAAATTTGAAATAAGTTGTCTTTCAAAACAGTTAGAAAATAAGAATTTGGTTTTTGGCTGGCTGGCTTTTGGTAGCGGAGTCAGCATCATTGTATTAACTGAATGAAATGTCTGTATAACCAAAATGTGTTTCACATTAGTATATTGAAGATAGATGTAGGTGTGTTTATGTAATGTTCATTCATTTATTATTTATTGCATAAACAACACCAGGATTGGGCACAAGTTTGCCAACTTACCTTGCCTATATACATACAATATAATGGCAACAATTACTTTATTATAATATAATAGTAATGTATTCATATTTTTTTGGTTATACAAATGTATTTTAATAACAATCAAATTAAGGAACAGAGGTTATTATGTACAACAGGATTTTGAAAGAAACTAGAAAAGAAACAAAGAAGTACATATGTCTTCAAATCAGAACCTGCCTCAGGTGCTCATATTTTTTTACATTGAAAAAATAGTGTATATTGTTTTTTGTATAATATCGAGTTAGATGAAGGATCTTTGTAAGCCCACATCCGTAAATATCTGCATTCAAGTCATTTATCTATTATTTATTGTTCTTCATATTTGCTTAAAATTGCTTTCCTATTTTACATAATGAACTTTATAGGTTACTACAATGTTGAATATGTTTTTGCCTCATGCTTTTATCTTTGAAACATTACTGGGGGTGGGGGGTTATAACACTTATAATGTTGATTTAAGAGGGTTTTTTCCCACCTTTTTTGTAGGCTCAGATGGTGTCATTCCAGTGTAGTCCTCTATCAGTAGCAGAAGGCATTCTGGGAACATTCCGACAGTGTGCTCAGTTTCAGAAAGACAAGGACCTGGATAGATTTGTGTCCATTGTGGTTCTCGATGAGGTGGGCTTGGCTGAAGATTCTGTTCGTATGCCTCTCAAGGTATGTGTGCTAACTGAAAGTCTACAAAATGTCATTATTCACATTAATGACAGATAACAGATTCTTTAATTTATTGTTTTGCAGAAAGCGTTTGCAGTGGATGCAAAGTGATAAGTGCTACATTTTTATTGCAGTTGTATATGTTTGTATCTGATGGGTTTCAACTTATTACATTTTTGACTCCTTGAAAATTACTTGACAAGTTCCCACCAAATTTTGTAGGAAGCTTCTTTGGCACATATAGAAACAAATTGTATCATTCTGACAACCCAGGGGCTGTAGGGCTAGGACTAAAAAGGGAGGAAATTAAGCCAACTTCTTAAAATCTTCTTTACTTTCACAAATACTATAACTGAATAGTCGTCAGAATTATGTTGAAAGGTCAATAGATGGTTTATTTAACTTGTTCATGTCATTAACATTGAGTCCCCTGTTTATCCATGGAGAGGGGATGAAGTTTACTATAGTTTTAAAGAGAAATATATCTGTGCTGTAATTCCTTCAACTTGGTCTCTCAAACTAACTGACCAATTCCAACCAACTTTTGTGGGAATCTTATTTTACACATGAAGAAACAAATTGTTAATTTGGTCATTCTGACCCCTGGGTGCTTGAGTGCCAGGCCCAAAAGGAAGAAATTAAAACAGTTTTTAATAAATCTTCTTGTTGAGCGGGGCAGTATACCATATATACTGTTCAGTATTGATATTGTGTGAATACCAATTTACTGTACCAAGCAAGTCTCAAAATACCGAAATATATTCTCACCATTATAATTTTTTTTATCTGATGACATTATAGTAACTCAAACAAGCTGACAATATGAGTGTGTGGACATCATATTACCAACAAATTTACAGAACATGTTAGCCGAAGCCCCCTATAAAGCCCATAGGGATATACATGTAATATGATGGAATGAACCAAACTTCATTTATGTAATTGCACAAATGGTCTTGTTTGCTAGTTTCCCACAAAGGCAGCAAAAGAAACTCTTTTGTGAAGGAAATTTAAAAGAAAATCTAACATTATATTGAATCAACCCTAACCTAAAACCAGAAGGCCTTGTTCGTGGCATTTAGACAAAAACAGTTTGTGAATTTTAACTCTGATAGGCATTTATATATGGGTATACAGAATATGTATCTCTCGATATCGATATACATGGAAATACCAAATACCATACCTTAGTTTTTGAAAAACCAAGGTGAGCAAAACATTGCACACCTCAAAACACTTGGGCAAGTGAATAAATGCACTCATAAGAATACTAAGGTGAGTAAAGACCAAGCATTATTAATTTATAAAGTAATTGGTAATTTAATGTTGTGATATACATGTACATGTTTGTTGCAAAAATGTACCAATAATCCAGAAATGTTTTCTACTAATTTATATTCAGTTTGGTTCACCAGTGAAATCGGTCTTCTTTCTCCTTTAGGGAATTAAATTTTTCAAGTATTTAATATGTGTAATGCTATAAAAAAAATTTATTATGAAACTAGCCCACTTTATGTCATTCTCTAATGCAGGCAATTTGTTTTTTAATTACAATAAGTACTATACTGCGGGGCATAAATAACACAATGGGCATTTGAGTAAATATTTTCTGATAGAAATGTCATATCATATACATTAAGTATTAGGATAAATAGTGTATTGGTAACAGCTGTAAGTTAAAAAAAAAATATTGTTCAAATTGGAAACAAATGGAACAAAATGAGTTTGAACCAACAAAACAGAACTGGGCCTTTATTACAACAAAACATCATTGCATATGAAAATTGTTTTTTCACTTGCATTGCCTACACTCGTCTCCCTATAAAAGCAACCTTTCTTTTGCTTTTCTGTCTTTCTTCAATATGCCACAATTAAATAATACTGAGAGGAATCAAGCCATTGGAATGATCAACACTGGAATAACAAATGCAATCATTGCAGCATAGTTTTACATTTATGAATTGACATTAAGAACACAATTTCTTGCAACTGGAAGCATCAACGATCGATCCAGCCCTGGAGGGCCACCTGTCAAGTTTTCCGGACAGGACCATCACATCTGCCTGTCTTTGTCTGCGCCAGACCCCAAACTGTCAGACTCAATCAGGCATTTCTTTGTAACAAAAACATCAATGTCACCTGATATTAATCCAGTTAAGGACATGTGAGATGAACTTGGGCATCGAGTGAACCCACCTCAAAATGTTGTCGAGTTAACTTAAACTTTATAGCATCACTGGGCAGCCATGCCACAGGCACGAGTACGACATTTGTGCGAATCCGTGCCCAGAAGATTGCAAGCATTATGGAGCATCATAGTCATTACTTAACATACATAAATTTAAAACTGCCATATACATTGTGTACTTAATCGTAATTAAAATTCATGTTGTGTTATTTATACCTCTCAGTATATTTAGATAATTTTATGCACACAGCTAAATATTTGTATGAATCAACCTGTCTTGAATGTCATTACAATGAACATGAACAGCTTTTGATATACCAGTCATGTGGTATTGGTTGGAATGGGAAAAACTAAATGGTAATTTTAATCTCTGGCTAAAATATATTTTGATTTGTTTAAAATAAAGACTAGAAAAAGAAAGAAAAAACGGATGCAAAAAACCTATCAATTTACTAAAAATTAAATTAAAAGATATGTTTAGTAAATGAGATCTAAGTCAGATCAGGTCAGGTCATAGCAAGCTGTTGTAACGCATGCCTGTCTTGGGCACAAGAGCCGGCCTCGGGTGGCTCCTCCGTCCAGGACAGGAAACCTAGGTTTATTCCTGCATACCTCTACTACTACATTTGTGTATTTCTTTTCCTTCTTTTTGTATTCTGTCTATTTTTTAATTGTCTTTGCCTCAATTCTTTTCTTTTTTTAAAGAAAGTTGCAAGCTTGCTAACAAATTCATTTGTGTACAGGCTATGGAAACCACTATATAATTCAACTCCATTTTTTTATAACTACATGAATGGTATAAATGAATTAACCTCTATCAAACATTGTGATCTATTACATTTGGAAAGGTAAACTGTTATAATTTACTATTGTAAATTATATGTAAATAGGCACAGGAGTTCTGGTTAAATGGTACATTGTCAAAAATGTCTGTTTAACCATTATTTTCCAATTTGCTTACCACTGAAAAATACCAGTCATATATCAGACTTCACGAAAAACATTTTGAGACACTTGGCCTTCGGGCAAGTGAGCTTGTGAAATTTACTTGCCCGAATGAATTTCTAGATGCCCATATATTTGCTGAATTTTACCGTAAAGTAGCATATCATGCATTTATTAGTAATACTTATAATATGGGCATATGAGTAAACAATGTATAAAGACTAACTAATGTTTTATTAATATTTTACGATGATTCACAGTTACTTCATGTATATTCATGACAAGGATTTTTTCTTGGTGAAATCCTTGGTAATACAATGTCTCAGAAGGATTTCACCAAGAAAACAACATGGTCTTCTGTCATTTCGTTGTCCACATCATCTGCACTACTAGCAGTGTTTGCCCCAGGATTTTTGTTCAGAGGGTTGGCAAAATAGTTTAACTTAAACTGAGCCACCGAAGGGTGCGAAAATGCTAGGAGAGTTCGTAAAATGTCAGGGTTTTTAATTTACAGTTCCTTCTAGATACATTATGGAGTACATGTGAGTGTCATATGTACACTTATAGAAGGATATATTTTATTATTTTAAGATATATTTTAATAATAGTGTTTATTATTATTAAATATATGCATAATGTCAAAACAATAATTTGAAAAAGAAGTTAAAAGTATTAAATTAAGCACAAACAAATTACTGAATTACCTGTACTGATTATAATTTATTTATGTAAAAGTAAAATCCAGGTCTTCTAGAATTTAAAAAAATCCACTAACCATGAGATTGGTAATTTAAAAAATATGGGTATATGTTTAAATTTGTATTAATTCCTCATATAATGCACTTGAAAATAATGTCTTGCAAGTCTTGCAAATTTAATTATGTGATGACAATGTTTAAATATAATTTAAAAAGAACCACACAAATACAAAAACAAACAAACCAAAAAACATTTGGAAGTTCGTAAAATAATATGGTTATAATAAATGTGCAACCTTTAAAAAAAAACACCCTGACCTGACAAGACTGGTCACCGTTCATTTTGTTATGCCTGCACTGTGTTAGAGTAACAACTGTTTGGGTACCAGTCACTTAGTAGTTATAGGAAAATTATGCGAATATTACATTGCAACATTTTGTTAACTTGGACTAAATAATAAAATTACATATGTAGGTATATATTCATATCCAGGATTGGGCATTGATTACTGGTGACCATATATTCATTAGTGAACTGTTGTATGCAAAAGGAAATCGAAAGTATTGACTTATAGATCCTTTTTTCTTTTTTTCACATATCGATATAAAGTAAAAACGCAAATTTACACCTGTCAGCTTCTAGACAACTTTCATTTCCATGTAAAAAAAATCTACTGTCCAGTAGACAGGTGCCCATCAGGCATGTGAGATTTGAAAATGTACACGTCCATCGCGATTTCTACACGTATCGGGCATCAGGCATCCGGCTAATTTCGCAGACTGATATATTAAATGTTTGCATGGAAGCTCGCCTGCATATCGTTTTTTAAATTGTTATTGTATTATTAAACCGATCTTCCTATTAGCTACATATATGTAAAGTACTGAATGAAAACTGCTGATTTTGTAAATAATAGCAATCAATATACAAAATTATTTTACAGGCACCGTAATTAACTGCAACATGCAGTGTTTTTCACACACATTAGATTCACATCTGATACCAATAGTGAGATAAGTAACCCAAAAATACTGATACCGAACCTGAAATTTCAATGCCACACAGCTCTGTTTACTTGTATAAATGATATAACTGTGTAAAGGTCAACAGATGTTTTAAATATGATGTATGAAAAAGGGATGACATCACCTTTTCAGTAGTCAATTTTCACTTATGTCAAGCAATATACCTAATTCTTCTCCAGCTTTTGGCATCAACTAGGGCAAAGCGGGCAGCATGGCCCAGTGGTAGAGTGCCCGCCTGATGCGCGGTCGGTCTAGGATCGATCCCCGTCAGCTGACCACTGGGGTTTTTTCTCGACATAACCATATGTCTGACGCCGATATAACCGTACTTACAATGTGTTGAGTGCATCGTTAAACAAACCAAAAAAACAAAAAACAACTAGGGCAACATCAAAAACATGTCAAAGTTCAAGTTTCTCAAATTGCCTTTAGCTCTTAAATACTTTGATAGATTGGTCTTCATCTGCACTACCACCTTAGTTAAAGATGTTGAAATTGCTTTTAACTCTGAATCATTTTAATGGATGTTTCCATGTTTGGTATGTTTGTTCACCAAGTGAGTCTTTAAGCAGCACTCCTTCAGTATCTTAATAGAGGTCTTTACTCAGTGGTATGGTTCTGTTATTTGAATTTTTAATTTGTGATCTATGCAGGTTGATTCGTTGATTAAGTTGTTCTGTTTCACCTATGTATTTGTTGTTACAACCTTCACAAATTATCAAATAGATAAGATT
>JAECMU010270074.1:0-10275 GCA_016106625.1 Dracogyra subfuscus | reverse complement strand
GATATCAGTATGATAAGAGGTGGATAAGTAATTTTTAATTTTACAGATGGCTGTATCGAAAGGAGTACTACAAACAGTTTTTATCGGGTATATTTCAAAGTGATGTTCCATTAATCCGTATATATTAGCAAAGGTCACACTGGGAGATGAAATTGAAAACAATGCTGTGATAAAATGAAACAATAGATAGATGAACAGTTAAAGCATTTCAGGCAGGCACTTCCATTAGACAACTATCTCCATTAAGCAGCCACTTTTATTGGACAACTATCTTTATTAGACAGTTAGCTTTATTAAACAGCTATCTCCATTAGACAGCCAGTGCTATTAGACAAGCCAGTTATATGAGATAACTATCTCCATTAGACATCTATCTCTGTTAAACAGCCAGCTCCATTATACAGTTATCTCTATTAGACAGCCAATGCTATTAGACAAACCAGTTATATTAGACAACTATCTCCATTATACATCCAGTTCCATTAGACAACTATCTCCATCAGACAGCCAGTTCTATTAAAAAGCTATCTCCATTAGACAGCTATTTCTATTAGGTATCTACCTCTGTTATGGAGCTAATATTGGACAGTCACCTCAGTTAGACATCTACCTCCATTAGACAGTCACCTCTTCTAGAAAACTACATCTGTTATATAGCAATTTCCATTAGGCAGTCACCTCTGTTAGACAACTACCTCTGATTACAGTTACCTCCATAAGGCAGTCACCTCTGTAAGACAGCTACCTCTGTTATACAGCTATCTCCATAAGACTGTCACCTCTGTTAGACAACTACCTATGTTATACAGCTATCTCCATTAGACAATCACCTTTGTTAAACAACTACCTCTGATTACAGCTATCTCCATTAAGCAGTCACCTCTGATAGACAAGCACCTCTGTTATACAGCTATCTCCAAAAGGCAGTCATCTCAGTTAAACAACTAACTCTGTTATACAGCTACCTCCATTAGGCAGTCACCTCTGTTAGACAACAACCTCTGTTATACAGCTATCTCCATAAGACTGTCACCTCTGTTAAACAACTACCTCTGATTACAGCTACCTCCATAAGGCAGTCACCTCAGTTAGACATCTACCTCTGTTATACAGCTATATCTATTAGGCAATCACCTCTGTTATACAGCAATCTCCATTAGGCAATCACCTCTGTTAGACAACTACCTCTGTTATACAGCTATCTCCATAAGACTGTCACCTTTGTTAAACAACTACCTCTGATTACAGTTACCTCCATAAGGCAGTCACCTCTGTCAGACAACTACCTCTGTTATACAGCTATATCTATTAGGCAATCACCTCTGTTATACAGCAATCTCCATTAGGCAATCACCTCTGTTAGACAACTACCTCTGTTATACAGCTATCTCCATAAGACAGTCACCTTTGTTAAACAACTACCTCTGATTACAGTTACCTCCATAAGGCAGTCACCTCTGTCAGACAACTACCTCTGTTATACAGCTATCTCCATAAGACTGTCATCTCAGTTAAACAACTACCTCTGATTACAGCTACCTCCATAAGGCAGTCACCTCTTCTAAACAACTACCTCTGTTATACAGCTATCTCCATTAGACAATCACATTTTTTAGACAACTACCTCTGATTACGGCTATCTCCATTAGGCAGTCACCTCTGTTAGACAACTATCTCTATCAGACAGTCACACCTGCAACTGCCAAATGAACGGATGGTGAATATGTTTATGACCGTGAAATGAGAGTGGATACTCAGTTAAGTAAGAACATGAGATTTTTACAATAAACAATTAACTTGGTTGCTTTAGTACTCAAACTTGAACCTAACCCTTTTTCCAACATAAAAACCAATATTACCAGAAGAAAATGATACACTGTACTCTATTACCTCTGCTTCCTATAACACAATCTAATATATGGTATATCATTCAGAATTTGTTTTACATATAACATTGCTTTTTTTCTTAACTACAACATACTTACAAAATATAGACTTGGTAACCTAGATGTTTTTTGGTTACATATGTATGTTTGTGCTTTATGATTTTTGGCACCAGTGTTAGGTGGATATTTACTCTGTATCAGTTCAATGTGTGAGAGAACTGGTTTTACAAATCTAGACTCTTACCATGTGTGCACTGCATTCACACTTACAGCCATGGGCTCGTTGGAATTTTCAACTGGGGTGGGTGGATGGTGCCGTAAATATAACTAATAATACTGATAATGAAAAGCTGTGAACTTACTTTGGGAGTAGCAGACAATGTTCTTAGGTGCATCGTGCAACGTTATTAATCCACATTTTGGGCGGGTTTATTTTTATTTATCCATTTCTATTAAGTGGGGACAGAATACATGCTGAAATTGAATATCTGGCTACTAGACAGCTCACCCTTTTACAATGAGATGTTTCGAAAATATATCTGACTACAGCAGCTTTTGCCATAAGATCAAAACAGGCCAAAGCCAATATCTTGAGGCAATAAACCGATATAATTTATTTATTCTGCAATCCAATAAGAAGAGATGGAAAATTCATATTTATTCCAGTTTTGTCATGGAAATTGTGTACAGTGATAACAGGGCATATATCTCCTCCCCCCAGTCATTTCCCCCATTGGTCTTTTTTTTCCCCTGGTATTTTCCCCCTATGTCATTTCCCCCCAGTCTTTTCTCCACCGGTCATTAGTAAAATTACTAACACTACTAAAGAAAATATTAAAGAAATATTTTATGAGAATCTAGTACAGTTAATCTACTGGTAGCATGCCAATTTTTTCACTATATGACATCATAAAAGAAATATGACATATATCTTTATATAGATGCTACAATTTGTAATGTCAATAAAAAGATTTAAACGCTAATCCCAAAACAAATTTGTAAGATTTTACATGCCTTAATTGTAAAATACTACATTTAAACTAACAATTTAAAATGTATTCCATAAATAATCTAGTTTGATCTTAACAACTCAACAGCTAATGTCATGACCTATATTTTTTAGTTATTGACCAATCAATTATTATATATACAAAAATATATCTAGTCATATAATCATGGCAGTACCAGTAATGTGCAGTTGGATGGTATACAGCAGATTATCATATTGTTTATTTGTTTTTTTTTAAAACACCACTAGAGCACATTGATTTATTAATCATCGGCTATTTTAATTTTTGTTTTGTTTTTTTGTTTGTTTAACGATGCACTCAACACATTTTTAATTACGGTTATATCGGCGTTGGACATATGGTTATGTCGAGAAAAAACCCAGTGGTTAGCTGACGGGGATCGATCCTAGACCGACCGCACATCAGGCGGGCACTGTACCACAGGGCTAGGCTGCCCACTCTATTGGATGTCAAACATATGGTCATTTTGACAGTCATAGACAGAAAACCCGCTACATTTTCTTTTTATTAGTAGCAAGAATTTTTTATATGCACCATCCTATAGACAGGATAGTACTTACCACAGCCTTTGATGTACCAGTCGTGGTGCACTCATTTTGACAAGAAATAGGCCAACAGGCCCACCAATGGGGATTGATCCTAGAACGACCATGCATCAAGCGAGCATTTTACCACTAGGCTATGTCCCACCCCAATATCAGATTACGTCTTAGCAATGCTTTCACCACCAACGTGGATGTGGAATTTGGAGGTGAGTGGTATTTTGAGGGAAGGATTACACAGTTATATTTATAATAAATACATATACATGTATTACTATAATAATAATCATTATTAATGTACTATTTTCATACACAAAAAAGGTTATTATTAGGTCACGATGACATTTGTATTAACTAACACATAATCCGCACTTGGAGCTCATTTTGTCTGCTAGACAAACTATTATGAGGGATTATATAATAACCCTGTCTACAGCAGTCACATTCTGAAAACATCCAACAATCAATCTCTGCTGCGCTTGCCCAATCCAGATGCAGAAATGCTGCTCATTTGAGGCAAATGTATGAAATTTGCTCACGTAAAGCATGAGGGTTCAATGTAAGTAGTCGCATACCCCCCACCTGACAATGATGCATGGTGTGACAAATGCTCATCCAAACCTGACTGACGATGCCAGTGATTTCGGCCCAGAATGCTATGGCATCATTACAAGACAATAACATGCTTGACTGACACAAATAAAGACAGTGAATATCTGCACTGTCAGACTAATGAAACAGAATGGGTTATGAGGTGCACGCGTATCCAGCAAGTGGGCCACATATTACACCACAGAATAGTCAGGAATATATCAAGAGATGTAAAAAAACCTGGAAAAAAACACCCAACAAAAACAGTTAAAGAATCCCATAATAGACAATCACATGATAGACAACTGAACAGAGTAAATTCCAAAAGAGACAGATAACTAAACAGTGAATCACATGACAGACAGACAGACAGACAACTGAACAAAGTAAATCACATGACAGACAGACAACAGAACAATGTGAATCCCATAACAGATAACTGAACAGTGTGAATCCCATAACAGACAGACAACTAAACAGAGTGAATCCCATAACAGACAGATAAATTAACAGAGTTAATCCCAAAACAGACAACTGAACAGTGTAAATCCCATAACAGACAGCTGAACAGTGAATACCACAACAGACAGACAATTGAACAGAGTAAATCCCAAAAGAGACAGACAACTGAACAAAGTGAATCCCTTAACAGACAGACAACTGAACAGTGTGAATCCCTTAAAAGACAGATAACTGAACAGTGTGAATCCCATAACAGACAGACAACTAAACAGAGTGAATCCCATAACAGACAGATAAATTAACAGAGTTAATCCCAAAACAGACAACTGAACAGTGTAAATCCCATAACAGACAGCTGAACAGTGAATACCACAACAGACAGACAATTGAACAGAGTGAATCCCAAAAGAGACAGACAACTGAACAAAGTGAATCCCTTAACAGACAGACAACTGAACAGTGTGAATCCCTTAAAAGACAGATACCTGAACAGTGTGAATCCCATAACAGACAGATAACTGAACAGTGTGAATCCCATAACAGACAGATAACTTAACAGTGTGAATCCCTTAAAAGACAGACAACTGT
This sequence comes from Dracogyra subfuscus, assembly GCA_016106625.1. Lineage (NCBI taxonomy): Eukaryota > Metazoa > Mollusca > Gastropoda > Neomphalida > Peltospiridae > Dracogyra > Dracogyra subfuscus. The sequence continues at coordinate 5,175 of JAECMU010270074.1, read as the reverse complement.
ATACTGTGAATCCCATAACAGATAACTGAACAGTGTGAATCCCTTAAAAGACAGATAACTGAACAGTGTGAATCCCATAACAGACAGATAACTGAACAGTGTGAATCCCATAACAGACAGATAACTGAACAGTGTGAATCCCTTAAAAGACAGACAACTGAACAGTGTGAATCCCATAACAGATAACTGAACAATGTGAATCCCTTAAAAGACAGATAACTGAACAGTGTGAATCCCTTAAAAGACAGACAACTCAACAGTGTGAATCCCATAACAGATAACTGAACAGTGTGAATCCCTTAAAAGACAGATAACTGAACAGTGTGAATCTCATAACAGACAGATAACTGAACAGTGTGAATCCCATAACAGACAGATAACTTAACAGTGTGAATCCCTTAAAAGACAGACAACTGTATATTGTGAATCCCATAACAGATAACTGAACAGTGTGAATCCCTTAAAAGACAAATAACTGAACAGTGTGAATCCCATAACAGACAGATAACTGAACAGTGTGAATCCCTTAAAAGACAGACAACTGAACAGTGTGAATCCCATAACAGACAGATAACTGAACAATGTGAATCCCTTAAAAAACAGACAACTGAACAGTGTGAAACCCAAACTAGACAGACAACTCAGTAATATGAATCTCAAAACAAGAGACAACTGAACAGTGTGAATTCCATAACAGACAGACAGATGAATGAACAGTGTGAATCCCAAAACAGACAGACAACTCAACAATGTAACTCAACTCTCATAACAAAATAAATAACAAGACAACTGAACAACACGAATCCCACAAGCAAAACCAACAGACAGACGAGACAAACCGATGAACATTAACGGATGCCAGACAGACAGATCACCACATGTCTATATATGTGTGACAGTCTGTAATAAATACAATGAGAAATGGCCATTATATTCTTAGAAAGCTCAAAGAGAATTACAGGTACAGGTGAACAAGAAAAAGAAAAACTAAAAAAAGAGAAAATAACGGATGCAACACTACGTAATCTGTCTGCAGTCTAGGGTAGAGGGAGAATTAATATGCTGACAAGGCAGTGGATTGAATAACAAGAAAAGCATAAACATACTTTGCACCTCTAAAAATATTGCATGTGTCTGGTAGACGTCTCAAATGAGCTAATTTTGTGTTTGCCAAATGCACACAGACACCTTCAGATATTAGAAAGATGGAGTGCATCACAGAATAAGCAGCAGGATGCTCATTTGGTTGGCTTTTGTACTCGATGGGTCGTAAATAAATTGGTCAAATGTTATGATGATGATTGAAATGGTTGGGTTTTGTGTGTTTTTTCCAAAGCGGTAGATAGATATATCAACAGGTTGTTGCCAGAATAGACTTGTGCCTGTCTGCTAGATCAGCCAGCATAAGGAGTGAGGATGTAAAGACTACAATTCAGATTATAAAGCAACAAAAAAAATCTTATTAATAACCTACTGGTCTTGCTGGCACAATGGTTAAAAAGAAAGATTTTTAAAAATTATTTAACGATGCACTCAACATATTTTATTTATGGTTATATGGCGTCAGACACATGGTTAAGGACCACACAGATTTGGAGAGGAAACACGTTGTCGTCACTTCATGGGCTACTCTTATGTCGATTAACAGCACTGTTTTTTTTTAGAGAAACCCTACTACTCTTTTATGATATGCAGCAAGAGATCTTTCATTTGCACTTCCCACAGGCAGGATAGCACAAACCATGGCCTCTGTTGAACCAGTTATGGATCACTGGTCGGTGCAAGTGGTTTACACCTACCCACTGAGCCTTGCGGAGCACTAACTCAGTGTTTGAAGTCGATATCTGGATTAAAAATCCCATGCTTCGACTAGGATCCGAATCCAGTACCTACCAGCCTGTAGACCGATGGCCTAAGTGTTTAGACCATTTGGGTCATGCTCCCCCAGAAAGTACACTGGGGAAGTATAAGACCACTGATATCTCTCTGAACCATTTAGCACACTGTCCTATACAGACGACCTGGATAGCTGAGGTAGGTCTATGACCAGGACAGTGTGCTTGAACCATAATTGGATATACATATAGAAATCAAGTTTAAAAAAGTTTGTTTTGTTTAATGACACCACTAGAGCACATTTATTGGATGTCAAATATTTGATAATCATGATACTTAGTCATCAGAGAAAACACGCAAAATTTAAAAGGAAGTATATCATATTTATGACATATTAGTTCAACTGTTCAGTATGAAGTACAAATCAATAGATTCTCACCATGGATTGATTTTACAAATGTAATTAATTTGACTTAATTACATCTGACTGGGTTTTTGCCCCTGCTCCAACCAGTGCACCATGGCTGGTATATAAGGTCATGGTATGTGCTGTTCTGTCTGTGGGGAAGTGCATATAAAACATCCCTTGCTGCTAATGGAAAAACTGAATGTAGCAGATTTTCTCTTATTGTTTGACATCCAATACCTGATGATTGATAAATCGATGTGCTCTAGTGGTGTCATTAAACATAACAAACTTTAACTAAAGTACATGGGTAATATGATTTCTCCGTACACCCAATTTAAAACATTCAAGCCCTAATTGGACTACAATAACAACAAGCTGAAGTACATGTACACAGACCCAGCATGTTTCAATTAGTTAGAATCCCTCACGTTTTCCAGGATGTGGATTATTTTTTATATTTCTTTTATTTTTGTTATCACAATTATTGCTTCCTATCCTGCAGACTTTGCCAAAATCAAAGGTTCCCGGAGAACAGAAAGTATTTGCCTAATAGCACTGGTTTTATTTGAACAATGTCAGATAAAAGCCTGTTTTATGGCTTAATCTTCAACACAAAGTCTACACAGACCCAGCTAATGAGGTACACCCTCATTGATTTTGCTTACTAAGCACAATACCTATGTGTGTGTTTTAGACAGTCGGGAAAGAAAGAAAGGAATGTGTAATAGAATCCCAGCATATTATTTAATCAATAAGGTGAGACTGAAGTCATTTTTTATTTACATGCTGACTCTATCCATCGGGGAGAGGTGGGGAGATATATGGCATTGGACATATGGTCAAGGACCACACAGATATCGAGAGAGGAAACCTACTGTTGCCACTTCATGGATTACCATTTATGATTAGCAGCAAGGGATCTTTCATATGCACCATCCCACAGACAAGATAGCACATACCATGGCCTTTCATATACCAGTTGTGGTCCACTGACTGGAATGAAAAATAACCCAATGGGCCCACCAACGGGGATTGATCCTAGACTGACTGTGCATCAGGCAAACACTTTACCACTGGACTACGTCCTGTCCTGTTAAACCTTAATACATATGTTGATGCTATCACTGCTGCCGCTGCCACCATCAAACAGAATCCAAATTAGTCTCTGTCAGACAAAGGTTCCAAAGTTGATGTGGTGATGCATTTAGTTTTTTTAAAGCATGAATTGTACAGAAACGGTGGGTATATTTGATACTACAATAAGGGGCATATTTAAATTGAAATCAGTATGCACATCCTAGTTCATGCACAATGGCATTTTGGCTTTTCTAGTCATAGCAAGAAATGCTCGGTAGAAATGATATCATACTGTGGGAAAGTCAAAATTGATATGCATGCTGTACAGTTTGTTTGGTTTTTTTTTTGTTTAACGACGCACTCAACACATTATAAGTACGGTTATATCGGCGTCGGACATATGGTTATGTCGAGAAAAACCCCAGTGGTTAGCTGACGGGGATCGATCCTAGACCACCCGTGCAACAGGTGGGCACTGTACCACTGGGCTATGCTGCCCGCTGCATGCTGAACAGAGACCAGAAATTCATTTGAACCACATATGATGTAATCTGATGATGATAATCCCATATAGTCTATCTGCTATAAACCTGATGTGAACCAGCTAATTATACCCCTTGGTTTGATCTTGTTTTGGTAACATAACTGTAGAAATACAAATAAATTGCTTCATTCAATGATATGTCCCCTGCACATGCTGTAACCTCACCGTGGTGCAGGGGAGTAACATTCTCTTTGAGAATGTCCAATACAGCACACAACTGAAGTTTTGAGTAAAATTCAGTATCCGTAAAATTTAGTGATATTTATGTTTTTGTAGTTCTTTACACTGTTTTTGTTTAAACCTTGAATTTTTATATTGATGCTGATCATCACTTTATTTATTTGCATTACCATAGTTTGACACCCAATAGCCGAAGTATTTTCCATGCTGGGGTGTCGTTAAACATTCGGCGGGCAGCATAGCCCAGTGATACAGTGCCCGCCTGATGCGCGGTTGGTCTAGGATCGATCCCCGTCAGCTAACCACTGGGGTTTTTCTCGACATAACCATATGTCCGACGCCAATATAACCATCATTATAATGTGTTGAGTGCGTCGTTAAACAAAAACATTCATTCATTCATTCATTCATTCATTCATTCATTCATTCATTCATTCATTCATTCATTCATTCATTCATTCATTCAATGATATGAGATATTCCTGAGTGGTGATGATGCTGTATAATGCCCAGCAGGACGACACTGTAATGTGTTTGTATGTTTGTTTGTATGTGTATGTGCATGAGTGTGTGAGCTTGATGAATGCTGAAAGCCTAGACATCCGTACAAACCATCTGCTGAAATCATAACCTGTTATCACTGGGAATAATTAATGTGATAAGACATAATGACCAAGATACGGCAAACTGCCAAACCAAAACAGTGCATTACGTAAGAAGACTTCTTCAAAAATCATTGTTTTTTAACTTTGCCTTGCACGTTTACAGTTTTCAAAGTCAAGTTTCTTCAGTGCAGACAACGCGTAAATCTGCATGCAAGTATACTGTTCAGTAAATTGTTTGTCCTGGCATTAGCGTATATGTTTATTTACAACTGCACAATCAAGACTGGAGAAATGCAACCTGTTCAATCAATGCAATATATAGTCAAACTCATGTAAAGCAGGATTCCCTGAAAACCTGGGTCACGATATAGCCCAGTGGTAAAGCATTCAATGCTTGATACATGGTCAGTTTAGGATCGATCCCCATCAGTGGGCCCATTGAGCTATTTCTCGCTCCAGCCACTGTATCATGACTGGTACATCAAAGGCTGTGGTGCAAACTTTAACACAGATATTGAGAGAGG
>JAECMU010270016.1:0-10457 GCA_016106625.1 Dracogyra subfuscus | reverse complement strand
TCCACTCAGCTGCTTCGTTCTAACAACAAAGAGGATGGTGAATACACTGAGCTGAAATCTCAATTGACAAACATCAGAAAATTTCTCAGCCAGGCCACTACAGGTACAGTACGATCATTACCAGAAATACGGTACCCAGGGCTTGAACTTAATGGAATAAAAAGAAAAAAATGTTTTATTTAACGATGCACTAAAAACATTTTGTTTACATTTATATGGCATCAGACATATGGTTAAGAACCACACACATTTTTATATGAAACCTGCTGTCGCCACTTCATGGGCTACTCTTTCCGATTAGCAGCAAGATATATTTTATTTGCGCTTCCCACAGGCAGGATAGCACAAACCATGGCCTTTGTTGAACCAGCAAGTGGTTTACACCTACCCATTGAGCCTTGTGGAGCACTCGCTCAGTGTTTGGTGTCAGTATCTGGATTAAAAATCCCATGCCTCGACTGGGATCCAAACCCAGTACCTACCAGCCTGTTGACCGATGGCCTAACCATGATGCCACCAAAGTCTGTTTAAAGGCACACTATCACAGATTTAAGAACCTTTTTTCTCTAAAAATGGATAATGAATGCAAATTACATTAATATTTGGAAACCAAGTCTAGCTATCGCATCACCTTAACTGAACCACGATGGAGTTAAATCCATGTCAAACCTGTTGGCAAAATTAGTTTTTGAATTATGAACCATTGCCACAATTCAATTATTTTTATGAAATATCATTAATAAGTGGAGTATGGTGGGTACGAAGATGGTTGAATAAAATACATTTAGGGACAAATCAACTTCATATATTTTTAGGTAATACTTTGTTAGGCCATTTAATAGGTCAGTGGTCTGTGATAATATGCCTTTAATGACGGTACAGGGCTGTAACTAGGATGTTTTGTATGTGGACAGATGAATTCTTGGAAGGAAGGAAGGAAGGAAATGTTTTACTTAACAATGCACTCAACACATTTTATTTACAGTTATTTTGAGAGAGGAAGCCCGCTGTCGCCAGGTCATGGGCTACACTTTTCGATAGCAGCAAGGAATCTTTTATATGCACCATCCCATAGCTCATACCATGGTCTTTGATGTACCAGTCGAATGTGTAGAGAATATATACAGACAGGACAGCACATACCACAGCCTTGTTTACAACAGGTGTGAAGATAATGCACATGAATATTCATATTTTGTAGGTAACAAAGATCTGAAAAGCAGCACAGTGAGTAAATGGCAAGAAACATCCAGGACTTGTTAATGAATATTCATATTTTGCAGGTAACAAAGATCTTAAGAATGGCACAGTGAGTAAATGGCAAGAAACACCCAGGACTTGTTAATGAATATTCATATTTTGCAGGTAACAAAGATCTTAAGAATGGCACAGTGACCAAATGGCAAGATACATCCAGGACTTTCAGAGCATATGTGGTAAGAAATATCAAATCTCGAAATAACCTTGGCTTTAAACTGAGCCAGTCAAACCTTGTAATACCACCCTCTTGTATATCGCCATCCCCACTCAACAACTAAATCTTTTTTAAAGGGACATACCATAGTTTCAACTCGTGAAAATTAACAATACGTTTAGTTAATCTACAAACCTGTAACACATTTGGATAAAGTTATAATTGAGTGAAACACGAGACTGTGACTATGGAATGGTGAAATACCCTCGAAAAATAGACTAAAACGCGACTCAATTACTATTACTTCTCAGACGCATGTGCGTTTTTAAAAATATGAGAAATACATTAACATTGAGATATTAAAAACACCAGGATGACCAAGAACACTTCGAATGTACAGAAATGGATAATCTAAACAACAAAATCTAAATAATGTGACATTAGGTCTGATATTAGTTTTAAAAAAGCAGCTCTAATAGTTAGAAATATGCCTTAGTGTTTGAAAACTAGGGTATGTCCCTTTAAGTACAGATTATCTGTATTTACATTTACAAAATTTAAACAGTTTTACCGCTCCCTGCTATCCACCATCTGCCAGCATATTGGGTGACACATTCCTATATGAAGAAAGGAAATGGTTATTTATCAACCCATTCAACACATTTTATTTACGGTTATATGGCGTTGGACACATGGTTATGAACCACACACATATTGAAAGAGGAAACCTGCTGTCGCCACTTCACTGGCTACTCTTTTAAATTAGCAGCAAGGGATCTTTTTATATGCACCATCTTACAGATAGGATAGTACATACTACAGCCTTTGTTACAAGAAAATCCCTGAAAACAATCAACGTCATACCGTGGGAAGTTTAAAAAAAAGTTGACATGTATCGCTAAAGATCGAAAGGCGTCCTAAGTCAAGAAGCGTCCTATTTTGCGTACGGCTTGTTTATTACGAATCTGCGCGCGCATGAACTTTGACAACACAATAATACTGAACCAGAAAGTACTTGCTACCGATAAAGAAAAAAAAATGAGGAAAAAAACAGGTAAAAGGTTATTTTTATACAAAATGCATTATACACGATCGTTATTTTAAACAGTACATCGATTAACATCATATGCTATATCAATACATACCTGCATCTAAATAATCAGCACTGGTCAACAGCGAAAAAATCATGTCGCTGTCACGTCTGCTTTCATCTTTGGGTCAGATCACGTGACATGCGTATTCTTGCAACAAAAACGAATTATGGAAGCCCATCTTACCTATAGGACGCTTTCCGATCCAGACCTTGGAATGTACACATTCATCTGTGGCATGTGTTTTATCTATCAACGGAATACACTTGTAAGGTTATAAACATTTTATTACTTGATAATTGTAGTTAATTGAATGAGGTAATATATCAAATAATCAAATTGATCGTGCGATGACAATGCGTGTGCGTTGTAGCCATTTCCCCGTTAATAGGACGCTTCACGATCCTTCGAGGATAATGGTGAAAATCAGCGCATGCATTAACCAAAGACCAGAAATTTATTTTGTTTGGCCTTACAATAATTATACTAAAAATTATAAGACTGATTGAACTAGAATCTTTTTCTGACACTCCAACGATTGATCTTCTTCATACACATGATCAACTTTAATAGCACAACCCTAGTGATTTCCTTAGAAATTTGGCAAGGCATGGTAGACCAAACACTTTTGGGGCATTTTCATAATTTTCAGGGCACTTTTTTCATTAAAAATACACAAAAATTAATTGAAATAAACATTGATATAATTTTTGTGCTTGCTTTTATAAATGAATTGCAAAAGATATAAAAGGCATATTTTATTAAGTAATAATACCTTTTTGGGTGTTTTATAAAGGCAATTTTAGAATTAATTAGTGAAAAAGGCAACATGGCGCTGATTGAGGCAAGATGGTGCTAGCCTATTGAGGCATGGTGCTGCACCATGATAAAACAAGCTAGGGAAAACACTAAACCCTGTGGACTAAAACCTTTTTTCACTATATATAAATAAATATTAATTATGTTAAATATGTTATGCTATTGGACATATTTATTTTTAAAGCAGATCCTCCACCTTAGTGTGAGCGCTGTCAGTGTACTCTGACGGTGCGCCACATTTTGGTGGAGTGTAAGTTTTTTAACGACACTCGGAAAGATAATATTTGGTCAGAGAAATGTGATGGAATCTTTTCGATTCCTTCCAGAACTTTTGTTGCAGTTTTTACGTGACACTGACTTTTATTGTAAATATTAATATTATCTATCTGTGAATTTAGTATTTTTTGCAGTTTTTTACACTGTGTTCTTATTTGACTGTTTAATTTTTAACTTGATGTTGATCATCACATAGTTTTTTTCATTACCACAGTTTGACACCCAATAGCCGTTGTATTTTTCGTGGTGGGGTGTTGTTAAACATTCGTTCGTTCGTGTTGGGGTGTCATTAAACATTCGTTCATTCGTTCGTTCATTCGTTCGTTCGTTTGTTCGTTCGTTCGTTCGTTCGTTCGTTCATTCCATTGGACATTATGTCATTTTGTTTTATATATGATTATGAATATTAGTTATTGTCTGATTTAGGAATTGTTTAGGAGAGTGAGCACTTATATAGGTTCTGCCTGTTGTGCAATCCTTTTGACTTTGAGTAATATTTTTTTTTTTTTTTAAATCGGACATTTTTGTATTGCAGGAACTGTTGACATATCACAAGACATTCAGAAAAGATGTTGCATCTCGTCTGGGAGAAGAAAATCTAGTGGTAACCGACATCGACAACCCACCAACATTCACCTCCAGGGCTTATTTCGAACGGTAATACACTGTAGACAAAATAACCAAATTACCAAGTAAAAAGGCGAGATATAGTGAATGTTACATGACTGGCAGTTGGATACCAGTTTTCTTATACGTTGTTTAAAAAACATATCTAACGGGAGAAAGTGACGTGGATACATTTTTAAACAATTAAAATTGTAAGATAAAAGGAAGGAAATGTTTTATTCAACGACACACTCAACACATTTTATTTACGGTTATATGGCATCGGACATATGGTTAAGAACCACACAGATATTGAGGGAGGAAACTTGCTGTTGTCACATCATGGGCTACTCTTTTTGATTAGCAGCAAGGGATTTTTTTATATGCACCATCCCACAGACAGGATAGTACATACCACAGCCTTTAATGTGGCACTGGGTGGAACGAGAAATAGCCCAGTGGGCCCACCGACTGGGATTGATCATAGATCCTAGATCGATTGCACTGTACAACTGAGGTACGTGCCACCCACCTGAATTATAAGATAAATTGTATCTAATGAACACGAATGTAGTATTCTATTTTATATACATATCCTCAAAAACATACCTACCTCGGTGGCCTCGTGGTTAGGCGATCGGTCAACAGGCTGGTAGGTACTGGGTTCGGATCCCAGTTGAGGCATGGGAATTTTAATCCAGATACCAACTCCAAATCCTGAGTGAGTGCTCTGCCATGCTCAGTGGGTAGGTGTAAACCACTTGCACCGATCAGTGATCCATAACTGGTTCAACAAAGGCCATGGTTTGTGCTATCCTGCCTGTGGGAAGTGCAAATAAAAGATCCCTTGCTGCTAATCAGAGAGAGTAGCCCAAGAAGTGGCGACAGCAGGTTTCCTCTCAAAATCTGTGAGGTCCTTAACCATATGTCTGATGCCACTTAAACATAAATAAAATGTGTTGAGTGCGTCATTAAATAAAATATTTCATTCTTTCTTTCTTTTTTCCTCAAAAATAAACTAAAATGTAGTTACAGCATTCACACAGAATTTAACTCACGGAGTAATCAGTTTAAGGTTAATTCATTTGGGAGTTAACGCATGCTTCACAAAGTAATCAGTTTGAGGTAAACTCATATGTTTTACAGAGTAATCAGTTTGAGGTAAACTCATATGTTTTACAGAGTAATCAGTTTGAGGTAAACTCATATGTTTTACAGTGTAATCAGTTTGAGGTAAATTCATATGTTTTACAGTGTAATCAGTTTGAGGTAAACTCATATGTTTTACAGTGTAATCAGTTTGAGGTAAACTCATATGTTTTACAGAGTAATCAGTTTGAGGTTAACTCGTATGTTTTACAGAGTAATCAGTTTGAGGTAAACTCATATGTTTTACAGAGTAATCAGTCTGAGGTAAACTCATATGTTTTACAGAGTAATCAGTCTGAGGTAAACTCATATGTTTTACAGAGTAATCAGTCTGAGGTTAACTCGTATGTTTTACAGAGTAATCAGTGTGAGGTAAACTCATATGTTTTACAGAGTAATCAGTCTGAGGTTAACTCGTATGTTTTACAGAGTAATCAGTTTGAGGTAAACTCATAATGTTTTACAAAGTAATCAGTTTTAGGTAAACTCATAATGTTTTACAGAGTAATCAGTTTGAGGTAAACTCATATGTTTTACAAAGTAATCAGTTTGAGGTTAACTCATATGTTTTACAAAGTAATCAGTTTGAGGTAAACTCATATGTTTTACAAAGTAATCAGTTTGAGGTTAACTCATAATGTTTTACAAAGTAATCAGTTTGAGGTAAACTCATATGTTTTACAAAGTAATCAGTTTGAGGTAAACTCATATGTTTTACAGTGTAATCAGTCTGAGGTTAACTCGTATGTTTTACAGAGTAATCAGTTATCATTTAGCTCAATGTTAAAGTTTTGCATTTAGTTACATTTCTTACAAACTATATGTCCTAGATAAATTAAACTTGGTTTATAGTCGCATGTATGGATGTTCATCACAATACTTGTGATTAATTTTTTTTTAAAATTAAATACTTTTGCATTTAGCTAAATATTAGAGTATAAAAAAATGAATTTCAGAGCCCTGCCTGTTGTGGATATTGACATGACAACCAAAGAGAGCCGCCTGACAACCGTCACCGCGGAGATATACATACACGAACGACACAGAGGTAAAAAGCCGCTAGCACCACCGCGACGTAAACGAGCCGTAAAGGAAAAACTCACCAGCAAAGAATACGATAATGACCTGTTCTCAGAAACAACAGAAATCACAGAGGTGCGATCATTTGTCATCACCGGCGTCCTTGACCCCCGGAATGACAAAGTCCTAAGCGTTTCGCAGGCGATCGCCAAGGGGATACTGAACCAGCGACACGGGACGTACAACAATCCTGACACAGGATATTCTGTGTCCATTCCGGAAGCTATTAACCTCGGCTACGTTCTTGTCGAATACCGGGATCACATGGTCAACGGCGACATCAACCACAATGGGATCGCGGGATTACAGAACGCCATGGATACGAAGAAGATCCCGATAACGGGGGTTATTGACCCTCGCACCGGGGAGTGGATCAGTGTCGAAGAGGCCATCGCCGCGGGATTGATTGACCCGAAAACAGGCAAATTCCGCAATCCTGTGACGGGCGAAGAGATGTCGTTGATGGATGCGATAAAATCGGGTTACTTGATTGCTGATCCGGCTGCATTTGGGAACGATGGTGATGAAAACGGCGTGTTCACATCAATAGAATTGGAGGATGTAGCATTCACCATTTCGGGCGTGATCGACCCAACCACAGGGGAGGAAATCTCGCTGAAGCGTGCAATACAGGACGGGATAATCGATCCCGTGAACGGAGTGTACCGTGACCCTGCGACTGGGGAGGTCATGTCGATAGCTGACGCAATAAAACGTGGCCTGATCAAAGGGAGACCATTCGATCCAATCCACGACAAAGACGACGGAAACGTTTTACGCTTTCAACAGCTACAGGTGAAAAAACAGAGATTCCTGCCTTCAGACTTAGACACTGTTGATAGTGCCGAAATGGCCTTGAAAATCGACCCCAATGACAAGTTGTTCAACAAGCTGAAAGACCGAATGGATGTCACGGTCAAAGGCATCAAAGACCCCAAGACAAAAAACTCTTTAACCATAGAACAGGCATACGAGAAAGGGATAATAAATTTCGCGACGGCCGAGTACGATACTCTAGATGGCGAGATTCTACCACTGGAGGAAGCTACAGCTCGCGGACTGATAGAACCCAACGTGCTAAAAGAGATCCTCAAAACGTACGCAGAGTCGAGCGTTGGGGAGCTGATAGACAAGGGCCAGTTCGACCCCGACACGGGACTGGTTACAGACACGGTTACGGGGCTGACGATGTCGCTGCAAGCTGCTGTGAATCAGTCCATCATCGACCCTGACACGACCTTCTTCTACGACGTGTCTGCACAGAGAGTGACGAGCCTCGCGTCTGCTATTAAAAATGGCCGCTGCAACCTGGCGACAGGGAAGATTGTGAGAAGGGAGACCGGGGAAGAGCTGTCGGTGAGCGAGGCTGTTCAGGCATCTCAGATTTCTCCATACATCAACGCATCGAGTGTCGCCGAACACGCGGAAACGCTGCAGAGACTGCGCGGGGTCATGGACACCAACATAAAAGGGGTCAAGGTCGCGACCTCCAACGACCTCCTGTCCATAGAGGACGCGGTACTGTGCGGTGCACTGAACATTCCAATGGTGGCGTACGCGAATGAACGAACAAGCGACATTGTCCCGTTGCAGGTCGCCGTGATGTCGGACCGGGTTGAACCACAAGCGGCCATCGCACTGTTCACTGCGCTTAACAAACTGTCGCTCCAGGAAGCCATTTGTTCCCAGGAACTGGACCCGCACTCTGGAAAACATGTTGCCGCAGATACCAAAGAATCCCTGCCGATAGATGTCGCCCAGAACAGAGGGATCTGGAATCCAGATTACGTCTATTTCGTCGACAATGAGACAGGAAATGTCACCAGTTTGGGGTCATTCATGGACCGTGGCAAATTTGACCCAAAATCGGGAAAGGTCATAAGCAACGCATCGGGTCAGGCGATGACGATCGAACAGGCCATCGCAAACGGACTCATCACCCCACAGATCGACCCTGAGAAATACGTTGACACAACGACGACCTTGAAGGACCTCATTGACAACGGGAAGGTCAATCCGAGAAGCACGAATTTCGTTGCCCCGAGCGATCACAAGATGTCCATAAGAGATGCGTTAGCCAATGGGTTTCTCACGATGGGGTCGAAGGTCAAACTGAACCCGGAGACTGGGATGCTGGAGCTGGCGTCGGACGAAGAAATAGTCCGAGCTCTCGTGGATGTGAAGGAAAATTCTGACTGGCTGTCACAGGTGGAGCAGACGCTCGCTGGTCAGGGCAAACCAAGCGAGAAGCTGGACAAACTCAAGAAACAGAACGATGACAGCAAGGTGAGTTAGTTTACTATATGACGTTAATGAAAAAAGAAAATAGAAATTGTTTTTACCGTTATATGGCATCGGACATACGTTTAAGGACCACACAGATATTGAGAAAAGGGAGAATTTTGTTTTATTTAATGACGCACTCAACACATTTTATTTATGGTTATATGGTGTCTTTTGTGTTTTTTTGGTTGTGTTTTGTTTAACGATGCACTCAACACATTATAATGACAGTTGTATCGGAGTCGGACATATGGTTATGTTGAGAAATAAACCCAGTGGTTAGCTGACGGGGATCGATCCTAGACCGACTGCGCATCAGGCAGGCACTGTACCACTGGGCTATGCTGCCTGCATATGGTGTCAGACATATGGTTAAGGACCACACAGATATAGAGAGATGAAACCCGCTGTTGCCATGTCATGGGCTACTCTTTTCGATTAGCAGCAAGGGATCTTTTATATACACGATCCCACAGACAGGATAGTATATACCATAGCCTTTGTTACACCAGTTGTAGAGCACTGGCTGGCACGAGAAATAACCCAATGGGGATAGCATATACCACTGCCTTTGATGCACCAATTGTGGTGCACTGACATGAGCAGGAACTGACAGGGATCGATCCCAAACTGACCACCCATCAAGCGAGCACTTTACCACAGGGCTACGTCCTGCCTGGAGCTAATAATGTAGCGGGAACATTATACATTTGTTCAAGACACAAGGCTGATTTCAAAATCAGTTTAAAACCCATGACAGGACTATAGGTAATCTTTTAAAGCCACATACGCTAGTCTTTAAAAATGCACTTTCGTCTAGGAAGTAACGATTAACGAGACAAGTTCTAGTCATTTCTGACAGTATTTCCTGGCGTAAACGTCACAGACTTTAGCTTCTCTCTGTTCTAACCATATCCAAATGTGTGTTACAGGTTTGTAGATTAACTAAACTTTGTGGCAATTTTTACGAGCTGAAACTTGGGTCTGCACCTTTAATAGTAAATAATCTTAAATTCAGATTAATCTTAAAACCAGAAATAATCTTAAAACTAAAATTAATAAAAAATCCAAAACAATCACAAAACACTGCATTGATCTTGAAACCAGAATGATCTTAAATAAATAAAAAAATCTTAACACCAGATTAACCTTTAGAATTATGGTTAAACCAACATGATTTACTGTTAATGTCAGACTACCAACTGGCAGCACGAAGTTGGCCAACTTTCTGCTGTCACTACTTTTACGACTTTTCAGTTGCCAGTCTGAGTGCTCTTACAACTATTCTCTTCGTATAACCCATTTGAGTGCACCAGTCGTAAGTCGGAAATTACCATCCAACCATCGAGTTGGCCAACTCCGTGATAACAGTTGACAGCCTGACACTAGCAATTGATTGACTGCTCAGTAAGGTTTTAAACATCAAGTTGGCCAACTTCATCATAACAGTTGACATCCTGACACTAGCAATATATTGACTGCTCAGTAAGTTTTTAAACATCGAGTTGGCCAACTCCGTGATAACAGTTGACAGCCTGACACTAGCAATGGATTGACTGCTCAGTAAGGTTTTAAACGTCAAGTTGGCCAACTTCATCATAACAGTTGACAGCCTGACACTAGCAATGGATAGATTGCTCAGTAAGTTTTTAAATGTCGAGTTGGCCAACTTCGTCATAACAGTTGACAGCCTGACACTAACAATGGATTGACTGATCAGTAAGTTTTTAAATGTCGAG
>JAECMU010269849.1:0-10307 GCA_016106625.1 Dracogyra subfuscus | reverse complement strand
AGTGACCTAGTAATTGTATGTGACACACCACCATCCCAAGTTGTTCCTACATGTGAGGTTTGATGAACCTATTTGCATTTGTATGCAAGATATGATCCGGACAAGGATTTACTGTTATGTGCAGTAGACCGTGAAAAGTAGGTCACAGTGACCTAGTAATTGTATGTGACACACCACTATCCCAAGTTGTTCCTACATGTGAGGTTTGATGATCCTATTTGCATTTGTATGCAAGATATGATCCGGACAAGGATTTACTGTTATGTGCAATAGACCGTGAAAAGTAGGTCACAGTGACCTAGTAATGGCATGCGACACACCACCATCCCAAGTTATTCCTACATGTGAGGTTTGATGGTCCTGTATGCATCTGTATGCAAGGTATGGTCCAGACAAGACAGGCATATAAAAACCACTAGTCCGATCATTTGGACATTCTGAGAAGATGTAGCATACATGTAAGTGGCTTGTAGCAAGCTTTTAAGAAACACACATTAGAATACATACATGTATCGGTTTAGTGGTATCGTGGCAAAATAGCCTTGCACTCAGCATCTTAAACTTGGGTTACATCTGCTTAGAACCACTAGCTCGGGGGGACCAGCATAACTTATACTGTACTTGTCCCCAGCAATTTCCTACTCAACTAGGGTGTGGGGGCGAGCTGAGCTAGATCCCTGCCCACCCATATAGTTCTACTGGCTAAAACAGCATGAGAATGTATCAAACATACAAATTAGGATCTTAAACTTGGGTCACGTTTGCTTAGAACACTAGCTCGGGGTACCAGCATAACTTATATTGTACTTGTCCCCAGCAATTTCCTACTTGACTACGGTGTGGGGGTGAGCATTAGCTTCTATCTCTGCTATGATTCCAGCACCCCAGGTAAACACTTTACCGACTGAGCTAGATCTCAGCCCACCCTCATAGTCCTACTGGCTAAAACAGCATGGGACTGTACCAAACACACAACTTATTTACTGAATATAGCCAGGGATGTGAGTGACCAAATATCAAAAACTCGGAAAATTGTTCGGTGGTGTCTGGGGCTGACGATATCTTTGTGTCTTGTCGCCATTGCCGCTTCACAAAAGGCGGGTTATTTGTCTAACGCTACACACGTTTGGTGAAAACGAACCTATGAAATGTCGCCTAACAACAGAAAACCTCTGCAAACCTTGTTACTGTTTGGTAGGGGAAGGGAGATAAATCGAATGACTTCCGTGTGAATTAAAAGACGGAAATACCGGTAAAAAGCTTTAAAATCAGATAAAACCATTAAATTGAAATTTTTATTTATTCGCGGAAAATATATAAAAATGGGGAATTTGGGTCATAAAAATGGGGAATTCCGCGAAAACTCATAAAAACCACATCACTGTATAGCCCTGAAACAAACCTTGCTTTTGCGGAAAATATCGACTCGACACTACTGCAGTGTGCCCTGGAACAGCCTGTACTACTAAAGCAAGAGCTGCACGCTGCACACGTCACTCTGAGAGACAGCTTCATGAACGTACACACATGACACATCACCTGGAAACTGCCCACCGAAGTAGGGCTGCCATTGTACAGTCGCGACAAGTACTGCACACCCAGCTGTGAGGTAACTTGTAGAACTTCACTCCGGTGAGCGGTGCCCCATGTACTGTTCGACACACTGAAAGAAGAACAAGAAACATACCAAGACAGTATGACATGATAAAATTATAACTAAATGCACTTTGACGAGATGACTAAGGTTGAGCATTCTCTCTAAGCTAGGACACGTCCTTTCCAAAACAAAAAAAGAGAGTAAAGTTGTATTATTTAACGACACCACTAGAGCACATTGATTTTTTTTATCTTATTCTGACACTGTTGGGATTTTTGTTTTTTTTAGAAAACCTGCTGTCACCACATAGGCTACTCTTTTAATGATAGGCAGCAGAGGATCTTTTATTTGCTCTTCCCACAAGTAGGACATCACAAACCATGGCCTTTGTTGAACCAGTGATGGATCACTGGTCGGTGCAAGTGGTTTACACCTACCCATTGAGCCTTGCAGAGCACTCACTCAGGGTTTAGAGTCGGTATCTGGATTAAAATTCCCATGCCTCGACTGGGATCCAACAGTAACATATGTGGCTAAAACTCCTACCTGCTAAAACTCCTACCTGCAGCGTATCAATCAACATAAACGCCACGGATATAAATACTACCACCCCTCACACTTCAAGTGAACCAGAGAAAATTGGGGGTTAAGCTGCTCGGTTCTGAGATAACGGGTAGCATCTATGACTACCCTAGTTCCGCACAAAATTCGAGCACTTTTTTTTACAGGTACCCCATACATGTTTCAAGCACAAGGCTACTTGATACATTGGTACTAGATGAAATAAAATTGCATATTTTTTTTACCCACATGAAACTATTATTTTTTACAACCAACACACTCACATTTATAACCAATCACAGGACTTGTGGTGTTTGCTTCTCTATCAAAAGTTCGGTGCACCCTGAACTTTGACCCAGCGGGAAGTTATTTGGTTTAGTACTACCTACACATGTACATGTAGCAAGGGCCAACTGATTTGTGACAAATTGGCTCGGGACAAAACATCTGGTACCCACATTAAAAGACTGGTTGCTAACATAATTAATAACAAATGAAACACTACCGGTAATTAATAGATATGCTACTGAAAGTTTTTTGTTTTCTTCGTAGTTCATTTAATTATTATTATTATTATTTATTTATTTTTAACAAAACTGGCCCCTTGTCTGGGAATAAGCCCACCCCATGCTAAGCTCACAATGAGTTGTCTTGGCCCCCTGGGCTTATTTCCAGTCAAATACTGTAAACATGTTGTAACTTATTATCACTTTAGAAATGTAAATAGTCCTACCTATTACGAAACAGTGTAAATACCAATCTCCCACTGTACATCTTACGATAAACATGTTGCAACTTAATATCACTTTAAAAATGTAAATAGGCCTATCTATTACTAAAAAGTGTAAATACCAAACTATACATCTTACGATAAACATGTTACGACTTACTGTCACTTTAAATATATAAATGGGCCTATTATGAAAGAGTGTAAATACCTATGTAGCTCACAGCAGTTTGTACACGAAAACGATGTATGAATTACCTGGATGTGTTTGGGTCGGACACTTGACACACCGAGACCGTGGACACTGCAGTATACTGACAGTACACTGTACCACTGGAAGATACACGTCTTTCCAGCCGAGTAAACGACACCGTTGCTCCTGGCAACAAGCCGAGAGGATACGACATATTGTCCAGGTTCATGTACACTGGTACAGATCGTCTCTGAAAAGCACCAACCTCAAGACAAACGGTTCTTCTCTTCAGTATTGATATTCCTACAATCCATGAAATAAAAAAAGAAAGAAAGAAGTGTTTTATTTACGGTTATATGGCGTCAGACATATGGTTAAGGACCACACAGATTTTTAGAGGAAAGCCGCTGTCGCCACTTCATGGGCTACTCTTTCCGATTGGCAGCAAGGGATCTTTTACAGAATAGCACAAACCATGGCCTTTGTCAAACCAGTTATGGATCACTGGTCGGTGCAAGTGGTTTACACCTACCCACTGAGCCTTGCGGAGCACTCACTCAGGGTTTGGAGTCGGTATTTGGATTAAAAATTCCATGCCTCGACTGGGATCCGAACCCAGTACCTACCAGCCTGTAGACTGATGGCCTAACCACTACGCCACCGAGGCCGGTCCATGAAATAAAGACAGTAAAATTCTACCATTACAAAACTGAAATCTATTTACAGTGTCTGTCAGTGTGTGACTGCATGTGTAGGTTGAATTAAAAAATGTTATCACTTGTGTTAATTAGAAAAAAAACATCAATTTAAGAAAACCAAAATTTCTTTTTCCACAAAGCCGACATTCTTTACTATAGAGGTAAATAAATGTGAAGCTGTTTTATTTACAAGTATTTATCCTGCAACGACTGTTTCTACTGACTGATTATGATGACCGATTAAAGCAAAGTCACAAACATATACTAGTTGATTATGACATTATTCATATGACGTCACACACATACATGTAAAGCCACATTACAAAATTGCTAATTTCACCTCTAGGTCATCGTACAATGTGGCAGAAATAATATAAATAATAGCTTTTCCGTTTGATTTTTATGGTCTGCAGGATAAAGATAAAAACAAGTTACTGACATCAGAAATCTGTTTTATCCTGTTTAGGCTGAATGAGAAATTCCAATTCGGCAGAGCCACGTGGAATTTCTCATTCTTACCTTCACAGGAAGAAGCAGATATCTGATGTCATTAACTAGTTATATAAAAAAATTTAACAACTGACCCCTTCTAGGGCTATTCTGAGGTGTTTTTTGCTGGCTAGCCGAGCTGCTTTGCGACATTTGTTTTAATGTAAAAAATCGGGATATGAAAATTTTTTCGCCTTTTCTTTTTAGCATATATACATGTACATATATATATATTTATTAATAGAACAATTCAATGTTTCCCAAACTAATTACAGTTAGCTATATATACACAATTATGTTGTATTCTAAAATTTGTTACCATCTGACGCCATATAATTATAACTAAAATGTGCTGAGTGTGTCGTTAAATAAAACATTTCTTACTTCTTACATTGCATCGTTACCACATCAGATGTCATTTTCGATGAGAGAGCTATTTAACACACCTAAAGTTTTGTTTCTTGTCTCCACCTCCACACTGTCATATGTATGTATCTGGATCTTCTCGGAAGTGGCTACATTCTGGTCTAAATGTTTGCGGGTTATAATCTGTCCACTGAAGCTCACAACTGTCCCTGAAAAACTAATCGTTTGAAATTACAAAATATTTACACACTTTTTTAATTCAGGTGCCATTAAAACAATCTTTCTTTTATTCCACAGTTTTACTGCATTAGGAATTTTTAAGACAAACAAATAAAACATGCTTCATTCGCGGATTAAAAGGTGTGCACTAAAAAAGCATGCTCTGAATGTGCACATAAAGCCCTATGACCTGACCTGACCTGACCTGACCTGACCTGGATTAAAACTGACAAAACAATACATGACAAAGTTTGCTAATGAAATATATGTTAAAGTAAACAACCCATGCAATTAAGAAAATTACTGTGGTAAACAAAAATGCTGTGCAAAAATAGTGTGCACAGCATTTTCCAAGGCAATTTAAACATTAACATGTTTGCAACCGAGTCGGTGGATTGTAAGTAAATCTGAATAATGAGTTAGTTTGTTTTGTTTGACAATTACATGTACATGTACAATGTATGTACTGCAGAGTATGACATATATTTTGAAGTCACTACCTGTAGCTACAGGGCTAGTGGGTTTGTGAAAATCACTAGCCCACCAAGATAAATCACTAGCCCAAATTCCTGATCAATTATAACTAGATTTTTATATAATGTTTGTTACATTACACATTTACAAATATAACTGAAATAAAACAAAGGCTTACATCATGTTGTAACTTTCAGTTTTTTGTTCAGTTTTTTGTCAAGTGTGATCCGTTGTCATTGTTCAGTTTTCACTTCAGCCCTCCCTCCGGAGAAAAATAATTGAGCAAACTCATGACTGATATCTAAACCCACTATCAAAATAATTATAAATGAGGGTACGACAGTGTGATACACGGTAATAGATGGTTCAGTGTATTCGGTAGTGGGTTACACATTTAGGGCCTACTAACTGTGTTCCAAGGAACGGTGATGTCAAATGCTCATATACACTACAGGGCATTATCCTGTGTCAGACTGATATTAAAGAATATAACAGCGACATCTAATCCGTTGTTAATTGATGAACAAAAAAGGTATCATCTTGTATCGGTAGCTGTTTCGCATTATCCATGTACTGCTACACGTAATATGCCAAGCAGTCATTACATGTGCGGTTACCATTAAAATATATTGTTTTCCTGATTGCCGATAAGCACATGTCAGTGAGGTATTGAATTAGAAAACAATAGGTAAATAAAACAAACACTGAAATTCAAAGCATGACTGGGCTTTACTTGATTGAGATTAACCTGTTGTTAAATGTATGATATTAACTACCACGTGGCGTGTCCTATCAATCAAAACATGCATGTCATTAGACTTATTTCCCGTGCCAGAAACTTGAAAGTGCCAGAAACTTGAAAGTGAAAAGTAAACAATGCATGCTGTAACTGGCGATGTAGAGATAACATGTTACTGCAGTTTGCAGACCTAGTTCAAGGGGATTTTTGTTATATACAGATTGAGTTGTTGATCTTATTCGATGTCAAACGTCACAATCAAATGTATTAAAAAACATTTCAGCCAAGAGAAAAAGAAAAAAACACACGATCGAGCGATCAGGAGGGGGCTGGAAACTGTGGGCTAGTGGTTTTGCATTTCTCACTAGCCTGAACTTAAAAATCACTAGCCACAGGCGTCGGGTTAGCAGATTTATCGAACTCCGTTTACTGTAAGATTTATTTATATCAGTGGTGATATTCATTGACTGAAAGTGACGTAACGGTTAACATGCAAATGACATGTGCATGATCAAGAACAATGGGGTTCAAAGGGAATGGCAATTTATCAAATTCAGCGTAGTCATTCTACAGTGATGTGCCAGTTCAAACTGTCAGAATGTATTTAATGCGATATAGAATTAAGTAATTTTCTTTAATAATGGCATATTTTCTGTTAGAAAATCTTTCATCAAGACCTAATGCCCCCATTACAAACCCAAGTAAGTTGCATTGTTTTTGTGGGGTTTTTTAATCAGGCTACTTTGCACCAGAAGACCTCTCTATATATACATGTATGTACATGTACAGGTATATCTACAAGATTCTCATCATTACGCCTACTGCAATGACTTGTTGGAGTACATGTTGAAATTTTTCTGAAAATAAAACACCAGTATTAAACTGTAGTCATAACCATACGAGACAGAGGTGGGGATGGAGTTGTCAACTGCCCCCCTCCCCACCTTTTAGTGCTTATGCAAAAAAAACACTAAAATTCGGGCAACAATAATAGAGAGACCTTTTTACCATGTATTTCAATCATTCTACTTTCAAAATTATATGTAGTTGTTATCCATGTAAAACATGTTGTAATTCATTTGCAACCTTATATCTCCGTTTGGTAGTAATGCTAATATCAATAAATGTTATACAGATTCGGGAATTTTCTTTTAATTCGGACAAAAGCCAGCCTGCCCTCCCCTTACCTCCAACAAAATGCCTATGACTGTAGCAAGGTTATTTATCTATATATAAGCTGTCGTCCACTTGCAATGCACGTGTTATGAACAGCCAACAGAGTTCAATGACCAAGCTGAAAATCACTTAATACTGGTAATTTCAAACATGTCCAATTGTGAGGAGATTCAGATATTCAGTAATAACAGTGCAGTTACTGATATAACATTAATTTTTAATCTGTTTTCAGTTCACAAAGTATATTTTATTTTTAACAATAAGGAAAAAAATCCATCTTAAAAACAAATCCAATATATATATTTTTTAAAAACCAATGCCGCAGAGAATGAAAAACTCAGCGGCAATCTCCACGGTATTGCCGATTGCCACAGACAATTGCAGGGGTTGAGTAAACATGCAAGTGTCAAGCCATTAAAAATAGAATTACTGTATGCTCACCTTTCTGATAAAATTTCCTCGACTGTATCGAGAGGAGCTGGTTCTAATCTCTGCTTTATATCCTGAAATCAAACAGCAGTGATAGAAATAAGCAAACACGTTTTACTAGTGAACTGGACAAACAGATCTAGGTCCTCCAATATTTGTACTTGTCCAAATAAATCATTTGTTTTATTCAAGTACCAGGATGATGTTTTTGATTGCTCAAAATGTAACTGCACTAAAACGTTTACTTGTCCACTGGACAACCAGTGAGACACATTTTGCTTGTCTGAATAGATTTTCATTTGTTGGGACAAACGGACAATTGCTTATTTCAAACACTGGTACAACCACCTATAATGACAACACATGCTACTCAACTGTGTTAGTCCAGAGGATATGTGAATGAATCGTAGCACACACATATTACACATAGTAGAAATTAATTTTAAAATTGGAGGCATTCTCAATATGACCTGTGTTGGCAATGGCGGCCATTTTTCAAAATGGCCAACACATTTTTTTTTTAAAATAATTTTATTGTTATTTTATGTGTAACTACTTCCATCAATGAATTAAAGACCTAATTAAATGTTTTACTTCAGAGGTCATTTCAGGGTCATAACTGTAAAACATTTATATACATTTTTAATGAGGCATTATCAAAGTTTGTTACTGGCAACTTACATTTTGTGAACATCCTTAGTTGGTAAATGTTATTATGTTAATACACAATACGCAATGCATGCAAGCAAAACAAATTACTTTCTAAATATACACATACACATATTTTAACTGTACACTGGAGAAAACTTAAGTGTTGTTTTATGGATACATTGCCTGTCCTCCCCCACTATGGCTAATAGTCTGGTCCAACCATCCTAAAAACCAATGGGATGGCCTAAATTCTTCTACTGCATGTACAGATGGTAATGTTTAAAAGAAAATAATACTACTGTAAACCTTATTAATATTGTAACGTGGTTTTTTCGCGAATGTATACCTTAGCACATGTTCGCGATGTGTAAATTTCGTGAACGACTGTTGACAGCTAAAAAAAAAAAAAGTTAATAAAGACAGCTCATTGTAATTGTTATAAAGTTACTGTCTGGAAATCTATTTTTTGTTATCCTGCATCAAGCAATTGTGCCTGGTACAGAATATATAGAGGGGATTAGGCCCTTCCCACTTCACCTGTATTAGAATCACAACTCACAGCTTCAGTTGTTAACTGTTAACACCCTTTGGTAGATAAAACAATAAACGATTAGTCGCCATCGATTGAAGTTACTTACACAATTATCGATTAGTCGCCATCAAGGAGAGCTCGTGTATAGGCTGTGCCTGTTGAGTGAATAGTTTTGTGAATTTTATTATATTTTGTTTGTGTTTTCCTTTATGGTTTACTAGAAAATCGAGACATCACTTTAAGCACACTTCAAACTGGAAAATAGTGCGTGCGTATTAATGTCGCGACATAAGGTCAGACGCGAACGACGCAAAACAAAACCCACTGGTAGATGTATAGACCTATACTCACTTCAGACAAACCCTTTACTGAAGCGGTCAGAACTTTCTCAATTGAGATGTCATCATCCACTTGATAACACATCCTGGCATTGGAAAACTCCACAGCTGCTTTTATCTTCGTTCCATAGAATGCCTTAGGTTTAAACAAGGGTTTGGTTCCCTTGGATACCAGTCTGTAAAACGATCCCATTTGCAAGCAATCATACCACCTCACAGACCTGCCGTGAAACACCACAACCACTGGTAGAACGCTGCATTCAGAGTCCACGGAACTGACGTCATCATCGTCCTCAGCCGTCCGATCACCCACTACACCCGTGGAGGTCTTACATCTAGCACCAGACATTCTGTATGCTACGTCCGAGTTGGAAACCTCTGCTCGTTCATGACCCATTTCTGTTGAGTCGCCAACAAGATAACCAAGAGCACAGAATGTCAGTGCCCTGCTGGTCGTGTATGATTTTACCATGAGGGACTCCACGTGAGTTACATAAAGCAGACGAGTGGCCCTCGCACAGACTGACGGTCTGCTTCCGGGGACGTCTTCACTAGGTGGCAGCCTCATTAGTTTGGTGGATGGTTCACAACTCTCAGATGGCCATTCGTGTCCGGTATCAAGTAACACACAGTCTGTCAACGACAACTGTAGGTACGTGACGTACTGTGATTGTAAAACGTGTGCACTGCCAATTTGACGACAGTCTGCCATGTCCGTAT
The DNA here is from genome assembly GCA_016106625.1 of Dracogyra subfuscus. Classification (NCBI taxonomy): domain Eukaryota; kingdom Metazoa; phylum Mollusca; class Gastropoda; order Neomphalida; family Peltospiridae; genus Dracogyra; species Dracogyra subfuscus. The sequence goes on along the minus strand of JAECMU010269849.1, from coordinate 398 downwards.
TGAGAAAGCGTTCCGTAACTACTTCACACTTATTAACACCAACGAGGCAGTGACTCAGAGATGGCTGCACCTTAGGGCAGGTGATGGGTTTACCGTGGGAGATCTCGACACAACGATGATCACAAGTGTGTTCAGTGGTAGACGCAGAACAGACCACAATGACATCAATGCTTCCCATGTCATCACGCAGTACGAGATGCCCACTTACAGATGAAAACTCGAATCGTCCAACGAGTATCTGCACAAAACAAACACAACATAATAAGAACAGGAAGGAAGAAAGAAAATATTTTATTTAACGACACACTCAACCCATTTTATTTACAGTTATATGATGTCAGATATATGGTTAAGGACCACACAGATATTGATAGAGGAAACTCGCTGTCGCCACTTCA
>JAECMU010269654.1:384-14216 GCA_016106625.1 Dracogyra subfuscus | reverse complement strand
TTTGTTTCCTGACATTAGTAATAAAATAATATTGTATGTAATTAAGAATAGTATATTTGTCGTATTAATAAATGTTTTAAATTAATGTCATTAATCAATTTCAATGTAAGAATTAGCAATACGAAGGGGAATTCCAGGCTGACGTCATCTTCGTGAAATATATGGCGGCGCGAATTCTGGCAAAGTCACGTGACTCATACTTCTTTCTGCGAGCAGAATCGACAGTAGGTATCACTGTCAGTGGTAGTTGATGTCATTTGTTTATGTTTTTATAGTGACCCAGTAGCACAGCCTTGGTATTAATTTATTTCTTAGTATTTTAATGTATACAACATCTCATTTCACTTTACTTTTTATTTCCTTTTTATTGTAATACGATCGATTGAAAAAATCCCCAAAAATCCAGCATGGCGTCACATGGCTGTACGTTTGTGCGTCAATTATTGTATATCTACGTCAATATTATAATGCTGCTACAATTTTAAAGTATTTTTTGCTCACTGATGAAGTTAAGAACATAAAGTGTTGTCTTAATATGGACACAAATGTTTAGTTTACGTTTTACAGGACATTACAGCTAGTATTTCCATATCTATGAAGTTATTTCCTAACCCTTTTAATATGTAAAAATAAATTTACTGCGTCTTTGTTTATATTTCTCTTGCCACATTTTACAAACGATTTTACTGCAACTCAGAAAAACTGATTTTTGACAGCAAATCCGAAATCGTATACATAACCCACTTATTATACATGTACATTTCAACATCCAATGATCCATGTTAATTGTTACTCATACAGGAATACATGTGATTTATCCTAAATAATACAATATTCTTAATGTTTAGATACACTTTATGACAATCTGATTGGTTGAACTATGTATAAGGTGTAAAATCCCATAGTACACAAATAAAATGACACTGAAAAATGGATGGTACATCAAATAATTTAGTAACTGTTCAAAGCATAATTCCAGGTTTTCGCATATTTTGATACTATTGATTTTTAAAATACAATTTTTATTTTGTGATCAAACACATAAACATTTTGTATTTTGGCATATGTTAAAACTATTTACTATTTTACAAAAGACTTAATACATTTTCGTATGACAGCACTGGTGTCAAATATAGAAGTTAGAACCTGCAAAGAACTGAGGTCATCCTTGTTAAATACACAAATTTACTAAATTAATGATATATATGTGAATGTATAACAGTTATGAACATTTTAACTTTAAATACTGTTGGTATAATGTTTGATCATATAATAACTAGCATATCAAGTGTAATCAAAGTATGTGATAAACATAGTTTGATAATTTTGCTAATTAGATGTAAATTAATATAGGTCACAGCACTACATTTATTGACATTTAAACAAATGTACTATGTTGATCAAGACTCCCAACATTTACATGTGCATTTATAGTCATGAAACGTTTCAATATCATCTTTATACTGACAGCTGTCCCGCTTTCAGAAAACAAAAAAAGTTAAACACAAATTTATTTTTATGTAAGAATATCCAAAATGATGTCATTTTCATTATAAAAGACCCCATTCTTATTCCATTTGCATATCTAGTACTATATTTTCCCAAGTGTTATGCACACTTTTTTTTCAGAAAAATACAGGTTAAAATATGGGGGTGTGCATTATACATAACAAGCCATGCATCATGCCCTCTGTGTTTGCCGTAAAGCCCTCCCAATTTCACCCCTACCAAAAGCAATGTATTGCCCTGCCCTTTATCCTCTCTTGCCATCAGTGCCCATCAAGAAATCAGATTGAAGTTGGTCTTTAATGTACTTTAATTTCATAGTGAAAATTAAATACATCAAAAGTTATCGTTTCAATTGTGTATAGTTACGGTTTCCGAAATGTCAACATTTTGCGAGTAATGTAGATTAAACAGCATTCCCCTCTAAGGCAATAATTGCAGTGCCCATCTGACAATGTAATTAAAACCCTTAATTGTTTTGTGTTTGTGAGACATTCTCAAAATGGAGCCGGTCAAGTGTCAATACTTCCTACAAATACATCAGGCCTGCACGAATGATCGTTTCATTTGTGCATTAGTTATGCCATTTTATTTGGCATAACCGATTTACCGTTCGTGTACAATTTAATGAATGATTAATCCCGACAATGAACCAACATATTTTTATCGTGAGTACAAACATTAGACTTGTCCCGGCGCAGTGCTGTTTCATAGCGCGTAATGTAACAAGTCAAGTTTGTATAAATATCTGGCACAGTAGGTACATTCCCACTGGTTGTTAGAAGGCGTTATAACCGAATTTAACCAATCAAAAATGGCAATATTGTGATGGTCATTACAATCTCGAATTTGGTCAGCAACCAGGGTAAACCGTAGTCACAGTGACCCTATTATTAACTGTAATTCCGAATCAGATAATGACAGTGACGACGATGACGACAGTGTCAGTGATAACAATCACAGTATCGGTATCCACTGTTAATCAGATGAGGAAGATGGCACCGAGTTTCCCACTCACAACTGATTGTCATGACAATATATACACAAAAAAGACTAATATTACAAAATTAATGGTGAAAGATTGCCTTGCAGTGAATTCTTATTTATTCACACGTAGTTATGCACACGTGGTGGTGTGTTATAATAGGACAAGCCTGACATTCACTATTTTTTAAGGTGCGCGGGTGCAATTGCACTCGTACAGCGCACATAATTACAATCTGACGAGTGTGAAAAACAGCGCACATTACGCTGAACAAACGGCACACGTAAAATAGATGGGTATATTTATTTTCGCTGTTTACAAAAATCAACATTTTTCATAGCTCATTTAGCTGATAGAAAGGTCCTTTTATTAAAAAAATAAAAACGTGGCAGTGGCTTCCATGCAGTCGTTAAACTGGTATTTCTCTGTCTTGACCAAATCGGGAAATACTGGTTTAATAGACAATTTCTTAGACGTACCAGTCAAAATCCAATCGCAGCTACGCCGCCTATCTTATTTATTTTGGAGTGTTTTTTTCACTCGCCTTAGCATATTGACGTGTGCGATTTTTCACTTGACAATAATTTTCAAAAACCAAGGACTGGATTTGGTAATTTATTACAATATAGTTATAATTATTATTATTATTATTTTAAAATCTCTTAAAACATGTGTATACAACTATACGTATACTTTTTACTTACCATTGCCACTCTTTTTTCTCAAAATTAAGTATATATATATTTTGTTTTTAATTATAAAGAAAAAATCCGGTTATGCAAACCAAAATAGGTTATGCAAAATATTTTGGCATAACCCCATTTCAGGTTATGCACAATTTTAATTTGCGCAGGCCTGTACATTGTGTATGTTGCCAATGTGATTTGAATATATGTATTATTCAGTTCAGTAGTTCAGGGATGATAATATTCTGTGGATCCGCAAATTTCTGTGGATTTTTGACACCCAGGGTCGATCTTGTGAAACGTGTAAATTCGTTGAGAAAATTTTGGGGAGTAGAATATAGGTATATGCCTTGCACTCTGTAAAAATATCAGTTGATGTTGTCGTGCAGCTGCTATCGTAATGTAGCGGCTGCCATGTTTATTTCGATGCACCGTTTGTTTACGTAAATAAAACAAAACTAGCTTTGTGTGTATATGTGTAATACTGTTTACTACAACCACTGTGATTGGCTAAAATTGAGACATCTGATATATTGAGACCAATCCATGTATCCCGTACAGTTCTAGGCTGTTATATATGCAAAACAATTGCCATTTTCGACTCTGTTCTGTAATGGTGATTAATCACTTTCATATGTGAATTTTTTCCATTCAAAAATCCTTTCTATGGTATATAAGTTATTCTGTGCTGTATGTGTCTCCGTATGCAGATTTTTGCCTGGCATTTGTAAAAAACATAGCTTCAGGGGCTTTCGGTCCCCTGACCCCTTAACCAGGGCACTGCCCTAGACCTGGACCCCAGCTAATTTCAGCTTAAAACACAAATTGTCATTCTGTATGGAAAGGACGTAAACTAATTTACAAACTGTTCTGAGCATTTTATAACTTTATTCTGCTACAAAATCTATAACTATAAGGAATTGCATTAAAATGACATTTTGTTATAAATTTAACACCAAAAACTTCATGTCATTTTTTTCCCCCAAATAGTGATGATGTCTTATTTAGTACCGAATTTTTTTTTTCTCAAGGAAAATGGGAATTCCGTTTTCAACGGTAGTTTCCATGATTTCTGCAGTCACAGATTTTCAGTGGCTCTACATTACGAATGAAAGTGCATACATATAACTTCTGTTGAAGATGATAACTACCGAGACAGATCTTAGTATGGGAAATACCACCTTAAGAGTAGATACATTTTTATCTGAAATTAGGCCTAGGATTTACAATAAGAAGTTGACAAAAATTTATACTACATAATAAAGACCAACGGTGCAACTTATGATACTATTAGCGTACATAATAATTATCGTTCCATGACAGCCTTAGTCACAAGCAAAATAGGTTTTAGTTTCAGAGGAGGTGGAAGTTATTAATTCTAATTTCAATTGAGGCTTGCAGTTTTGTCGCCTATTAATATAAATGTTCGTCAAGGGTTATTGGCATTCTAGCTACGATTCTAACAACGCAAGGCGCCAATTTAATTCTAGGGCATTTTTAATGCGAAAATTGTATTTTTGATGGCAAGTGCTGGATATGATTGAATTGTTTACATTATAAAAATTATACATGTAGGTATATCCATGCTTCTTTTTAATTTACTAAACTTTGTTTTATTGGGAGGGGGCAGTCAATTTGTAAAACCAACTTTATTGTTCTTAAATTTAAATGTTTGATGAAAAAACCCATTCCTGGCCGTATGCAATATTATTGTACTAATGCACTGACTAAATATAGAGACTGTTAATATGTTTTACAAAATGTTGAAACACCTAAACAAAAATCGTATTATTCTGTTTCTATTGTATGTAATATTTATACCATTTACTCGGATCGATCCCCGTCAGCTACCCACCGGGGTTTTTTCTCGACATAGCCATATGTCCGACGCCGATATAACCATAATTCAATGTGTTGAGTGCGTCGTAAAACAAAAAAAAATTATACCATTAAAATAAATAAACGAAATCATTAAAAGAAATCTACAATTGAAAAGAATAATAATAAAAGAATTATTAAAAAAACATATAATGAAATAAATGAAAAAACCCAACAAATATATTAAAACAAATTTTCTACAATTTAATCACTGCATTTAACTTCGAACACTTTAAAAATGGTTATTAAAGGTTACGGTCAAGATGGAGTTTATTAAATAGTGTTTGCAGATGTGTTTTTACACATGTGACAAAACAATGTATTGTAAATTTTTTTATCTTAGTTGAGTATTCAGACCGTGACACCACTACATGCTTTGAGAGGAAAGCAAGATTAAAAAAATTTAGTATTATTTTTGTTTGGCAATGAATTAGTGCATGGCTGCGATAATCAGTTATAAAACGCCGCAAAAATTCCCAAGTTGAAAGCCATGGGAGTCAAGTCAAATTTCAGAAATAAAACCCTGGGGTAAAGATACAGAATATGACATTTGCAACTATAACAATGAATTTGTTGGGGGATTTATTCTATTTTTAATAGCCTATAGGCTTCATTTCGAGTAAGCTTAAATGTGTGAAATCCCAGTACCATTTAAGATGTTCCAACAAGTACGAACCATGCTTTCAGCCCTTGAAATTCGGACAAGTTTTCTACGGCAGTTAAGTGCCGTTGCAAATCAATTTTGCAACAGCACTACAGCGGTAATTTTAAAGAAAAGATTAATGCTTTCACAATAATATGCTAAAACATGACATCTTAACTTTACTTTCGTAAGCTTCTATACTGAAATAAACAGATTTATATTAAATTGAAAAAATTGGGCCATAAGTAGTTTTTTTCCTGCGATCTGTAACTGGACAGAGTTCAGAGAAAAATGCCTACAGACTTTTCAACACTCAAGATTTGCTACGGCAATGAAATGGTGTCGCAAATCAATTTTGCGACGGCATTGCCATTTGCCGCTGCAAATTTCGAGGGCTGTGCTTTTCATGCCATATGGACAGCTAAAAACAGCTGAAATGATTTACTGATGAAAAAAGCTAATAACCTAAACAACCAGTCTCAGTTTATTTTGATGGCAGAAAATATTACAGAATGAAAAAACCCCAAAAGTACAGTAATCTTTGTAAATAAAAATTATGTTTACGATCAGACATAAGGTAAACGATGAAACACGGATACAATAAAAGTTTGAGTGTCTGACAGTCTGACCTAAACCTTATGCACTGCATGATCAGGTACTTAAAGGTATATGTAACAATACCACTGAATAGGTTGTTTGTTGCACCCTCTGTAATGTTACACTTGACAATAGATTGCTTGTTACACCCTCTGCAATTTCATATGAAGGCAGTGATGCATTTAAAATTGTTGGATATCAGAAATTGAATACTGGTTCATGAATTAGGGTGGGAAAACACCATCATATTTACTCAGATTTAGGCAGGTAGTATTAATAGCTGATATTTGTGTATGAATGGCAGGCAAATCGTGCCCATTACTGTTGGTGTCTTTGTTAAATGTATACTGATTAAAATAAAATTTCTGCGATTGGCGAATTTGCCGAGTGCCAGAGCTAGCCTTTATATTCATAATGATAATATTATTACTGTTCATGACATTGATAAATATACACCATTAATAATGATTATCAGCAGTGCTAAGCCAATAATTAATATCGCTGCTTCTGACATTTTTATTTGGTAGCAAATTATAGAAATTAAGAAGTGTAATGTATTTCTTGACCGCTTGTATTGATACATCACAGATCCAAATTTCAGCCAGTGAAAATGGACACCAGGTGTGGTTAATCTTTAAATTAATAAAAATATTGGATAACGTTAGAATATGGAGTAAAACAAAGGAAAATGGGGAGATACCGCAATCTGAATAAATGTAGTTGTAAAATTATTTAAGAAGGAAAGCAAAAGCTGCTTGTAAAACTGATTATCAGAAAGCAAAGTGTATTTTGGGTGGCAGTTACCTGTACCTCTTGCTCTTATCAGTTATGGGGAAAATATTTTCACAGGTAAAATTCACATTAAATTTATATTTGTATGGCTAACTTAATTCCCTAAATAATTCATTGGAGAAACATAATGGATAAGGCGTGAGTCGACCTATTCATCGTTGAGGTACAGGACATAAATGTAACCACTGACCTTGCCTGTACTGCAGTCTTCCTGCCAAATGAAAAATTGAGTTTATAAATTGCATGGGCTAAAAGTAAATTTCTGAAAATGGGTAACAGCGGATTGTCAATTTTGTATGATGCAAAAGGGGTCATTTTAAATGTATATATAATTATTATTACTAGTACCAGTATTAGCATAATTTTCTTTGATCACAACCGATCTGTAATCCATAAATAACCCCAAGGAATTTAATTAACATTTTACATCATATTCGTAATATTACTAATTTTGGAAGTATAAATAGAAAACTGTATATGTATGGACATTTGTTCAAAAGCTACATGATGGACTATAGTGTATGTGAAGTACAAATATTGGTTTAAAGCATTAAAAAGAAACATTAACAAATGGTGCCAATGTGGATTAATTTCCCTTAAAACCACCTGATTGAGACACCTAAAGATAATGAAATTGAAAAAAAATTTTGTACTGTCAAGATGATCCATTGAGATGTTTGAGAATGTTGATTTTAAAAAAAACCCTGCCACTTCTATAAATTTTTGTGCATTTTCCTGGATTGTTGATAGTTTTAGTCTTTACATCAGTGGTGCTTGAACATTCTTTTTGTTCCTTTAATTTCATCTTGGAACATGTTGGTTTTGGGTTTTTTGTACGCAGGTCTAAAATAAGGTAACAGCGTTCCTTTCACTGGGTATTTGAACAAAAGCAGGTTTAAGTTATTAATATTATGTGCATATAAATTGGGAGCATTTACATTTATGTTCCATGAGTATCTGCAACATACTGCTAATCCTGCCTGGAGCTTATGAGGCGAGTGATTTATCACTTGCCTGATATTTTTAAACATGAAAGACTGTATTTTAAGATTTTTCTTATAAATTAACTGTTTTTTCCCCCTCCAAAAATCTGATTTTTCTTAAAGTAAACTTCTTTTTTTTTTCAGATTTGTTTTTACTGTATTTATAAGTAAACATTTGTGGGTTTTTTTCAGGGTTTTTTTATATGTAAACATTTTAATTTTCTATTTTCAGACTTTTCTTGTACATAAAAACTGTACATACTGTATACATAGATAAAATGAGTGCGGCCGTTAGCACCTCGCGTGCTACCAGTAGGACCAGTAGGGATAAGAATAAGATTGCAGCACAGCAGACACAGACCAAGACAGATGGACCAAAAGTAAAGGTAAATAACATGAATTGGTATCGCCGTAATCTCCGTGAATGCAGACCTCGTCATATAACGGGATCTATCACTTTAAGTCACCACCACTCCCCTGACACAACTTGGAGAGACGGGACATAGCCCAGTGGTAAAGCACTCCATTCCCAATAGGGGTCCAATTGGGCTATTACTCATTCCAGCGACAACTGGTATATCAAAAGACATTATATGTGCTATCCTGTCTGGGATGGTGCATGTTTATTAAAGATCCCTTGCTACTAATGGAAAAGTGTACACAGCCGATTTCCACTAGAAATATGTGTTGGAATTAACAAATGTTTTGACATCGAATGGCCAATGATAAACAAATCAAGGTGCTCTAGTGATGTTGTTAAAGAAAATAAACATTAGCTTTTATATACATGTGGAATACTCTCCCAAATAAAAAAGATAGAAAGCAAAACATACATGAGAAACTGATTATCACAATATCAGGAAGTATATTATCCATTTTGAACGGAATTATCTGCCTTCTCCCTATCATTTTGTACATGTTGATATAGATTCATTAAAAAAATTTCACTGGAGATAATATATATATATACATTTTTTCCCCAGCCCACAGCAGAACAGTTGAGAATTGCCCAGATTACATCTGGACAGGATGATTCAGACTTGGCATCCATCCACCAGGTGAGTGAAAATGCATGTTATCGTCAGAGACTGTGTAATGCTGAAAGATTCATTGAATTAAACCGTACACACATGTGCATGTGTGACCATACACACAAGTACAAAGATAGACATGTATTACTTTTATTTAAAGGGTGGGACATAGCTCTGTCGTAAAACGCTTGTCAAACTTGCCAAATGTTTTATTTTTAATATCCGATAATTGATAAATCAATGTGCTCTGGTGGTGTCATTAAACAAAACAAACTGTTTACTTTATTAGTGAACTTTTTAAAAGTCACAAATTCTCTTCAAATTTATCTGAATGTATGTTTGAGACCACTACTGTAAATTGTGACTTTGGCAGTCTCTCCTTCCTTTCTTAGCAGTGTTCCTGAATTAAAAACATCAGCATTTTATTGTTAATTTCTGGAAATATGTGTGCTTTTTGCGATGTTTGTATATTAATAAATCATATATTCCAATACATAGATGTTATTAATATTACCCTTGTGTGTTACAGTATCGTCAGTATCATATATTAGGACAATTTTTTTATTCTGACCACAAACTTTGATTTAACTGGATATGTTAGCTATTATATGATAAAATAGATAATAATAAGTTAATGAGGTAGGTTGTGACCTCTTTATCTTGTAAAAGCAAGCAATATTTACGAATTTCCTGTATGTGCTGAACAGAATATAGCTGTCTGAATGATGTATGTGATATCCTAACAAAAATGTCTTGGCATAAAGACAAATGTTTGTGGTTTCTTTTCAATTGAAGAAGAAAAAGAGGAGAAAATCTGTTTGGTCCTTAACCATATGTCTGATGCCATATAACCATAAATAAAATGTGTTGAGTGCATCTGAATAAAACATTTCTTTCTATTGTTGTGAGTCCAATTAATCACTGCCGCAGATATTTTCAGAACTCTCAGTTGTACATCTCTTTAAATTTAGTGTCATGAAATAATATCATCCAGTATGCCTTTGCTAAATTTGGTTAAATTTTATGCTCTCTTAACATGTCCTATTTACACGGTCAAAATTACAGTCCCCATGTTTCTTGAGGCAACCCGATTTACGTTTCTGCTAATATATCACCATGATTTGTTTTTGCGTGTGTAGTTGATGGAGATGACCGGGAAGAGTGAGGATGCAGTTGCCCTTGCTCTACACGACTGTTGTCACGACTTGGAGCGCGCAGCCTTGATGCTGTTGGAAGGTGAAGATGAACAGGTATGTATTGTTTTCCAAATCAGTCGTTTTATTATCGATAGCACAGGCCTCTGAGAATGGAAAATTTATCTAAACCATTTATAGGTTGTGCAAAAAAACAAATTCAGGTAACCCATTTTGTTTTTACATAATCCACCATGATCCTGCAAATGATGTCATAAATTCAATGTACAAACGAAAAATGGGTTACGCAAACTACATTTATGCAGGTGATGCAGGAATGAAACGATCGCTCTCGCAATCTTCAGAGGCCTGTTAACATGTTCTAAACTTCAGCACACAATATCTAGGGGATGTAGTTTTCTTCAGCTTTTTATTCCATGAAACTATTTTAACAAAGTACATTGAATATTTTCTAAGCGGCTACAAAATTATCCCTATTAAACTATGATGTATGGCTTTTCACTTTTAAAGATCATTTTTTAGGTTTTATTTTAAAATAAATATCTGGGGCGTAGCCAGAGAGGAAAAAATTGCTGAGACAAACCCAGATCTGTAAAATAAATATCAGTGTCTTGGGAAAAATAAAATAAATCTGGGGAAGTTCCAGACGAGACAATCGCTTCGTCGGCCTCATGCTGGCTACACCATTGAATATCAGATTCCTTGACGTTAGGAAATGTGTTGGGTCCGCTATGGGGTATATATTGCTATAGCAGTACTCTCCGAATGCTTGTTACTGCTAAATTTGTTTCAGAATATATTTTTACTGTTTGTTGTTTCTTTCTGTTAGGGAGAGTGGAAAGAGCAAGGCAAAAAGAAAAAGAAACCAAATACATCGGTACCAGTTTCAAAGTCGGACCCAACGTCGAATCATATATCAGACAGAATAGACAACAAACGCGATCACAGTCGAGATGTTGAATCCTCTGACCGATCGGAGAAGCACGAACGCAGTGACCACCCCCCACGACGGGGCAGGAGGAATGGGGGACCTCCACCAAGACTTGCCCGGGGGAGAGGCAGAGAAAGAAACAATTTTTTTGGTGATCGCAATGAAAATGTGGAAAATGGCACAGTACGAGAAAACGATCGTGAAGAGGGTGCTTTTGGTGATCAGAAATGGGATACATTTCGTGAGCGTGAGAATGGATTTGGTGGTGGATTTGGCAGGGAACGGAGTGGGGACAGAGGAAGAGGCAGAGGTCGAGGTACGTACAGATGGTACTTGACTTATCTATTACCAGGGATTTTTTCAGGATGTTTCAGCAAGGTTCCATATCTGTTGGGGGATATGGGTGGGAGGGAGTTAGCTCAGTCAGTTGAGTGCTCGTTAGAAGTCCTAGCATCGGGGGGATTGAACCATTTCAAAGGTGGTATTTGCTGTCCTGTTTTGGGGGGAAATGCATATATAAAAGTTCCATTGCTGCATTTGGAAAATGTAATGGATTTCCTCTGATGACTACTAAATTCTTAATATCCAATAGCTGATGATTAATTAATTATGTGATCTAGTGGTGTCGTTAAAATTGCACTTTTTAAAATATCTTTTGAGATTGGGAAAATTAAAGCAATTTTTTTTATAGATGAGATTGTTTTTTTCTTTCAGTATATTGAATGATGCAGTGTACCCCTGTTAAATTTATAACAACAAACATAACTGCAAAAACATTTATACATAAAATTGGAAATTTGGTGTGCCAAGGGAGGGGTCATTTCCATAGAATATCTGCATAAATCCCAGATTACATCTAGTGGAAAATGAAAATCTAATAAAAGAACTTAAATTGTGCTTATTTGTGAGGTGGATGGAGTTTATAAAGTGAATTTGAGTGATTATTAACAACAAACTGATATTTCCAAACATATTACAATTTTGACCAGTGATAATTTCATATTGGAAGACCAAGCTATAAACAGTAGTTTGCCAGCTTCTGTTTTTTTTTTTAAAAACCCATTGGTATATGTTTTCGTAACGGATGTCATGTGTAAATAGCAAAAATATAATTTTTTTGTTACTACTGGTTTTTCAGGTAAATTCGGAACACGAGGAAGAGGACGGTAAGTAACATTTGCACTGATAAAAGCATCTTTCTTTGTAGGTTCAATTCAGCTAGTAATATATAGAATGTACTACAAGTGCATTCCACTATAGCCACTCTACCTTGATATCTTATTGTTGTGGTATTATTCCCTAGCAAGTTTCAACTTATTGCCACTTTTGAGATGGGGACCAGGATCTTGCTCAGCGGACACATCTTTTTTTGGTGTGTTTTCTGTTCTCAACCAGTTCACTACAACCATGGTTTATGCTGTCCTGTCTTCTTCCCCCAGCAAGTTTTAACTTCTTGCCACTTTTGAAATGGGAGCTGGGATCTAGCTCAGTCTGTAGACTGCTTTCTGGACACATTCTATGATTGGGTGTTTTCCAGTCTCAACCAGTTCACAAGCCATGATTTGTGCTGTTCTTTCTGTGGGAAAGTTGCATATAAAAGAAAAATGTAGCAGGTTTCCTCTATGACAACGAGTCATGTTCAGACCTTCATTTTTGACGGGTGCGAGCGCTATCACACCCGTGAACCCCCGTAAACTCAATCTGACGGATGCGAAATAACGCGCCCCTAAATTGAACAAATCACGCTTGTATATATTTTTGGTTTTCTGAATTCAAACGACAACGCCATAAATCTTTACATTCCGTTCACAATGAACTCCCTAGAATACTTTGTTTATAAACTGAAACACGATTGGTTGGGTGTATTTACACTGAGCCAATCAGCTAGGAGTTCTCTTTTTATTAAGATCTCCTCGGTTTGACAATCAGGAAAGAAACATGACAACCAACATGCAACTTAGCACATTTTTTAAATAGAACATCGACCATTCTGCTAGGTGCTAAAATACCCCCCAAAACAAAATGATATATTATTTTAGTTTTGTTTAATTTCGTACAATGCAGGTAAATGATCGTGAAATTTATTTTACGCACATACAGAAAAAAAGAATAGGTATGTTATCCAATAACTCTTATGATATGTATGTTTTTACATGTTGATATCAGTTACGAGTAAATGCGTATATCAACAAAAAACTATTTTAGTACAGCAGGTTTTGTTTTTATCTATAGCATAGCAACGTAGTCTATTTCTACTTTCTGTTTCATGAAATCAATAACTGTTGTTTTTGTTGTGTTTCTTTTTCTTGTGTAAGACTGTAATGGCCTATTCATTTATTTTTGAGAACAACCATCGTATTAGTTAAATTAGGATATTTATTTTGAAAAAACATTAACTCCTAAGATATTTAATTTAGAAACCATTACTCCTCAAACTTAATCATGTTCATGGGTGCACAGGGTTTTATCACCTATGTTGCTAGACTCCGAATATCGGCACCATTCCCCAAGGCTATGTCGCTTTTTTTCTCCCAATTTGGAGTTTAGAAAAATCCCAATATGAATGCTAAAACTTCCCAGTTTGTATTTGTTTCCTTTTAATATTCTTGAAGCTCTTTTCTATTGCTTTTTATTAAATCATTGATC
>JAECMU010269625.1:0-11142 GCA_016106625.1 Dracogyra subfuscus | reverse complement strand
AGAGAGAGAGAGAGAGAGAGAGAGAGAGAGAGAGGTTGATAACCGATATCGTTATATGTGTGTCTGTCATATTTCAGGCCCGTTTGTGTATATTCAAAATTCACCGTACTAATCAGTAGAAGTAAATCACGTCGTGACAGCTGGTTTGGCCTCTTAACCTGTATTAACCAATTAACAACGTACTTTAACCGTAACTAGGCGTAGGCACTAAATTTATCATCTTAACTATCATTACAAGAAGACATTTGTTTTGTTTAACGACACCACTAGAGTACATCGGTTTGTTGATCATCGGATATTGGATGCAAACATTTTGTAATTTGGACATATAGTCTTAGAGAGGAAACCCGCTATATTTGTCCATTAGTAGCAAGGGATCTTTTACATGCACCATCCAACAGACAGGATAGCACATACCATGGCATTTGATATATTGTCGTGGTATGTAGTATCCTGTCCTTGAGATGATGCATACAAAATGCTGTTAATGGGAAAATGTAGCGGGCTTCCTGTCTTAGACTATGTCAAAATTACCAAATGTTGGACATCCAATAGCTGATGACGAATGTGCTCTAGCGATGTCGTTAAACAAAACAAACTTTAATTTTACATACATACATACATTTCATTCATTCATCCATCCATCCATTAATTCATCCATCCAGCGGGCAGCGTGGCCCAGTGGTACAGTGCCCGCCTGATGCGCGGTCGGTCTAGGATCGATCCCCGTCAGCTGACCACTGGGTTTTTTTCTCGACATAACCATATGTCCGACGCCGATATAACCGTAATTAAAATGTGTTGAGTGCGTCGTTAAACAAACCAACAAAAAAAACAAAAAAAATTCATCCATCCATCCATCCAAACATCCATCCAAATATGCATGCTTACAGACAGACAAACTTTAAACGTTCGTTAAAAAGTGGGGTGGATATTAAACAGAACGAAGAAAAACCCTTACTTACAATAGTAAACTTGTTATGGCAATCGCATCCCTCTACAGTAATAGTTGAGGTAGTCCCTACTATCTCGTTATATAACATTTAAGCCCCGTAGTGTACTTAAACCGGGCAGCATTTCAGCACCAATATGCTGCGGCAGTGCAGGTGAACGTAAAGCATCGTCTCATTGCCAGGCCGAGATTACGCAGGTGTCGGTTTGGTGCGAAAATCGCCTAGCTTATATTGCCCGTTTTATTTATTAGCTCAGTTGGGTGCTAATAGGCTGGCTGTTATGCAGATAGAGAGGAAAAGAAAGGAAGGATGATGACCGGCCTCGGTGGCGTAGTGGTTAAGCCATCTGACTACAGGCTGGTATGTACTGGGTTCGCAGCCCGGTACCGGCTCCAACCCAGAGCGAGTTCTTAAGGGCTCAGTGGGTAGGTATAAGGCCACTACATCCTCTTCTCTCTCACTAACCACTAACCAACTAAGAACTAACCCACTGTCCAGATAGCTGATATGTGTGCCTAGGACAGCGTGCTTGAACTTTAATTGGATATAAGCACGAAAATAAGTTGAAATGAAAATGAAGGAAGATACAAAGTCAAAAAATAGAAAGATATTTAGACAGACAGACAGACAGACGGATAGATAAACAGATAGATAGACAGACAGACTGATAGACAGACAGACATACAGACATATATACATATAGACAGACAGACAGACATATATACATACAGACAGACATACAAGCAGGCAGTCATGCATGTAGATAGCTAGGCAGGTAGATACCAGTAGATAGATAGGTATAGGTAGATAGGTACGTAGGTAGGTAATTAGGTAGATATATAGGCAGGAAGCTAAGTAAGTACGTAGGTAGGTAGACCGACAGACACATATATAGATGAAGGAACAGATAGATAAACAGACAGATAAACAGACAGACATACAGACAGACAGCAGGCAGGCAGGTAGATAGATATCTAGGCATGCAGACAGATGCAAAGGTATAGGTAGGTGGGTAAGTAGGTAGATGGATGGATGAAGGAAAAGATAGACAGACAGAGAGACAGATAAATAGACGATGGAATATATAGATAGACAGATTAACGTACTGGCTGGCACACACAGACACACACACACAGGCAGACTGAAATGTATGGGAAGGAGGAAAGACGATATAAAACAAAAAGAGAAATAAAAACTTAACCACGATACACCGAGATAGAAAGAAAATAAAGTGAAATATATGTGTTGACATAAAAATGGCTGTCGTCACTGAATAAAAGTAAATAAATAGTGCACTCATTCATGCATGCTTCCGCCTTTCGCTGACGTCATGGGAAAAAATTCAGCCATACAGCGGATAAATGAAACACACAAAAAAAGAAAGAAGAATGATGAATAAGAAAATAAGATAATGAGGCGGAATGTATAAAACAAATAAAAGGGGGGGGGGAACACATATACAAACAAAACATGTATTGAAATAACGTATTATAAAACAGAGTTGCCCGGAGCACGGAAATCACACAGAACGATAATACGTTATAATCTGACCGCAGTCTGGTCACGGTGTGAAATTAGCTAGCTAAACCTCGTCGACACAAACTCTACCTTCAGGCAAGGAAAACACGGAAGGGGAAATAACTAACGTCATCGATCATGTGACACGACTTTCTCCTGTGGTTTCCTGTTTTCAAATCTGACAGGGTATTGTTCGTAAATTAAACAATGCAATTTGTTATAGCCAAGAAAAAGGTGATACATTAAAAAACAAAACGAAAAAAACATTAAAAATATTATATGTTGCAATTAATTATAACGACGACGACGACCAGGTGCAGTGTTTGGTCCGTAGTCATAGATACTGTTTTCGCATTCCGATATCGGTAATGGAAATGTTTTATTTAACGACGCACTCGACACATTTTATTTACGGTTATACGGCGTCGCACATATGGTTTATGTACCATACAGATATTGAGAGAGAAAAACCCGCTGCGCCACTTCATGGGCGATTATCATTAGCATTAAGGGATCTTTTATATGCACCATCCCACAAACAGGATATCACATACCACGGCATTTGATAATCCAGTCGAGCGACAAATAGTCCAATGGGACCACCGACGGGGATCGATCCCAGACCGACCGCGCATCACGCTAACGCTCTAACACTGGGCTACAGCCCGCCTCCCGGTTTGAACCAATTCGTTGTAAGATAAATGGTATTTAACGAACACTCAAGAAGTATTCTCTATTTTAACGCCTTCTTGTGTGGTACGTCCGTAATAAGGAGCGTACGGTACGATTTATAACCGGTGTGATTCCATTCGCTACCCCCATTCGGTGAATTCCGTGACTGTAATTGGTTACTTTATCACAAAACTTCCTTATTTCAGAGTATCTTTTTTTCTTCAGAAAATGTAGCAATGCCATGTTACAGCATCTTACAGTTTGACGAAAACGAAACATGATATGCCTTCAAAGGTGATCTCAAACCATGACTTTTTTTTTTAATAACCACATGAACAATATTTCCTTATTTTCTAATGGAAAGGTTTTTTCGATGTCTTACTTTATCAAATATTGACTTTTTGTACAGACCATTGGCAGGTTCTTCATCTGGACATGTTTGACAACACGTTTCCGACCCCGTATCACAGGATCATTTTCATTCTCACCCTCATATCAAACACTTTACTGTAGCGAACATAAACAGGCATT
Organism: Dracogyra subfuscus; assembly: GCA_016106625.1. NCBI lineage: Eukaryota > Metazoa > Mollusca > Gastropoda > Neomphalida > Peltospiridae > Dracogyra > Dracogyra subfuscus. Next base: position 7,468 of record JAECMU010269625.1, on the reverse strand, counting down.
GTATAACAATCAAAACTACGGTGGTAACGAAAACATGTAGAACAGAACTACATCACGATGCACCGAATGCCTTCCGTGCGTCGCTTTTTCCCCCCTTGGTGACCTGTTTACCCAGTGCAGAGACTCGACTGGTAACCAACTGTCAGAGAACGGGTAACGTCAGGTGTAAATACCGGCTAAGTCTCCGTCACTGGCTTTGTAAACTCGACGAGTAAAAAGGCAATTTGTGAAAGGAGCGCAAGGAGTCATTCGGTGAAAAACGTCTAAAGCTCCGAAAATCTCCGAAAATCTCTTCCTGGTGAGATCTAATTATGGCTTCTGTTTTCATCCTTTAAGTTTAAATTGGAGTTGGTCGAGTTGTTATTCCCGAGTTGACGAAATGTGTTCGGGATGTAACGCTCCGCCCTTGACATCTTGTTTTGCCCACGTGCCACTGCCCTTCGTTTCATGTTTTTAAAAAACGCCGGTCTTGTTGATAAACAGTACGAGGTACCCGACGCGCGATTTAACCTCAGTTGCCTGTGCAACCTGACACCCGTGAACGACCACAAAATAACGCTTACGTGATGGCGTGCCAATCGTTTCCGGTTTTTTCCCCTTCTCTGTCATACTCTATCAGAACGCACAAACAGTAACCTTCTTGTTTGTTTTAAACAAATTAGAAATCAAATGCAATTTACTCCAAGTAATGATGTTCCAATTATCGATTATAATTGAATAGTGATCGGTTGGCTCTACCGATGCGAAAATCGATAAAAAATAATCTATAATCGATTTTGTGGGGAAATATTTAACTGCGATTGTTCCTCCTGATGTAAATATGTTAGGGGTTGATATTTGCTTTGCAAAATCAGCGACTTGTACGGTGTATCCTGATGAACTCGACAACAGACCAGGGCTGCGTTCAGCCAGATCGAACAGAAAAACCGTCCACTAGACTGGTTTATGCGCTTCACGTTAAACTAAATGGCCACGTCGGGAACCAATCAAATAGTTGTCGAACGTTAGCGGAACGTTCGCTGGCTGAACTTAGGGCTGCGGCCCGTTCCACAAAGCGATGATAGCCCTAAGATTACTTTGGGTGCATAACTACTGTATGCACTTGAGGTGATCTTAGCACTAAGATCGCTTAGTGGAACAGGGTTCAGGTGCATGCTCCTTATAATTTAAATCATTCTTATGTTCATGTAATTTATCGGTTGGTGCAAACCCATTATAACCGATGATCGATGATGAAATTTCAACCGATTCCCAGCATTAATTGCAGGTTTCCTTGCTGCCTGCGTCATCATGGCAGCGGGTGATTTTAATATATGGATAACCGCAGTTTAGCATGTGTTGTGGTATTAAATATATTTTTTCTTTCCTCGAAAAACAGTCAGCATCAGGAAATACAGTGACCCTGTGTCTAGTTTCTGTTGATTTAGCTCATAAATTGCTTATTTCGGTTATATTTCCTGTTCACGAAGTTTAACATTAAATGGCCAATTATCTGTTAGTGGCGTGGTACCCCACCCCAATCACACCACATTATTTTTTTATAATTGCTTGTTTGCCCCTTGGTAAGTCTTATAAAAAATGCCCGGGCCCCCTAAAATCCACACTACTCGAATCTTAGCTGTATTTTCTAGTCTGCTATTTATTCAATCACAAAATGCACTGTTTACACAAGCGATAAACAGACCCGTTTCTAAAATATCTATGGTATTCAGGCCCTTCTTCCACCCCACCAAAACATCCAATACCCCCACACACACACACACACCCACACACACACACTCACACAAGACGTTAAAACATGGATGGTATTTATAGTAGAATACTACATGAAAGATCGACAGTAATAAAAGGGCCCCTAAAATGAAACCCTGTCACATCCCTTCATATGTTTAAGTTTGGCTCTTAGCGTATACAGTATGTGATATTCGCTAATTAACCACACGAACCATCTACGGTACTGCATATTTAATTTATCATCATAAACCATTTCACTTGTGTTCCCATTCATGGAAGGTTCAAGCGCGTTTGTCTTGGCCGTATTATCAAAGTCCCACGGGTAATATGCATACAACAAAATTTTAGCCAGTTGTTGAACAGTCAGAATTTAACCACATTATTTTCAGTTTTCTTCCATGAAATAAAAGGAATATTATTATATTTTATTTTACAACTACTTACCTCATATAATTCTATACACCTAAATTAGGTAATCAGTTGTGTTAAACAGTTGGTTATTGTGTGTCAAATTGTGACACTGGAGTGAAGTGGATGAAGAAGGGGGCGATATTTGTTTATTTAATTATATCCCAGGGCTTAGAAGTTGTAGTCTTCTATTTCAAGTATCTGAAATTCACGCGCCCAGGTGCAATATCAGTTCGCTACCTGTCGACTGTCGTCTGCTTGTGACATCCTGCGTTACCGAGACTCGTGAACGATGGATTGGTACGTACAGGTCAGGTGAACGACTTCTGATTTCAGGACAACTGTCATGGAAAAACACAGCAGGGGGTCTCGACGGATACCTCATTTGAAATACATGGAATGACATATTAATAGGTTGTTAAAATATTGTGTTGTAGAGTTCCGTCTGAAGTTTAGTTTTTTTTTAAATATATGATTAGAAGAATGGGATTACAAAATACATGATTTGAAATACACGGAAGGGCATATTAAATATATTGCTGAATTATTTTGTTGAAGTTGTAGATGATTTTGAGATGATTTGAAAATTGAAAAATTCAAAGCGGGGATTTTGTGTAAACATTTACTCTTCCTCGTGAGAACATGTTTTAGGTTTGTTTAAATATAACTTTAGGTCTGGTAGCGATGAAGATGATGATGATGATGATGATGATGACGATGATGATGATAATGATGCCGACGATGATTATGACTACGATGATGATGGTAATGATAATAATTCTAGCGACGACAATGATGATGACGATGAAATATAATTTCTATTCATATACTAACACACATGACTACCAGTACTTAAAAATAATACAATGAAAAAAACCTTAATACCCATCGGCGGTAACATGGGCAAACCGAAGTATCTAATGTATCTATTTTTATACCGCATATCAACATTCAATATATTTTAAACAGCACTTTTCTACATAAAATGATAATCACCTGTCAACACCGGTATACCTTATTCAAAACGAACTATATAATCGGCATTAATGTACCGCATGCCGACGTGACAGGTTATGTATTTATAGTAAGGCACACATAAATTTCGTCACGGTAGTTTTCTGAAATCCCACTTCTGTCACAGTGACCACATTTTGTCGCAAGGGTGTGTAGACAAACCGCCGTTAGCGTGCTACACTGTTTACTTTTTTATTGAAGAGTTCAGTTAAGTTACGGCGCTGTGAATCACGGTAAAGAATGCTCGGATATACTCTTATTAACAGAATCTTTTCAAGTCTTTCATTTAACCAATAAATAAAAGTAGTCCCCCTCTTTTCTTTTCAGAATAGTGTGTACATTTTGCAATATAGTGTTTACTTTTGTTGCCGAAGATAACTGTAGTTTTATCGAAAGGAAAGACGTGAGAACTGTTATGTGTTTCAAAGAAATGTAGTGTTTGACATTTTTGTCCCGGCCCTTGGATAGTAATGTCATGCCCTCTTTCCCACGACCTGTTCTGCCTCTGTGCTTCCTAGACAACGCCCAAAAATTATCCAAGACTCCATATTGCTTTCTCAAGTTCAATGTAAGAACATTCATCATCATCATCTCCTGTGCGACTAGTCGCAGGATCGAACCATAACAGTGTACCCAGTGAACCATTCCCAGACCGATCTCGGTGGTTCATGATGTAGTGCTTAAGCCATTGGACTTAAGGTTGATACGAGGGTCCCACAGATATCGAGTTTGTGGACTCAGTAGGTTGAGTGTTCGCTTTAGGTGCTTGCGCCGTAGGATCGAACTACCTCGATGGATACACTCAACTGACTGGGGTTTTCCTCGTTCCAACCTGTGCACTACAGCTGGTTAAAGGCCGTGGTATGTGTTGTCTTGTCTGTGGGAATGTGCATATAAAAGATCCTTTGCTAACTTAAAACAAATGTAGCGGGTTTCCTCTGATGATTACGATTCAGAAATACCAAATGTTTGACATTCAATAGCCGATGATTAATTAATCAATATGCTGTTGACATTCAATAGCCGATGATTAATTATTCAATATGCTCTAGTGGTATCGTAGGTGTATGGCCACTATACTATCTTCTCTTGCTCACTAACCACCGACCACTAACACATTATCCTGAACAGACAGTCCAACTAGCTGATGTGTGTGCCGAATTGTTTGTACCGTAATTGAATTAAGTCAAATCATTTCCCTTGTAAACTAATGTTCCTTGACTAATAGGTCAAAGGTTTCGGTATGTGCTGTCTTATCTGTGGGGAAAAAATGCATATAGAAGATCCCTTGGCCTTGATGCTAAACAGAAGAGGATACGATTGTACGGCGTCAGATTGTATTATTGTGGTAGTGGGTCGCTGCTGGCGGTGATGATGATGATGATGTTGACGATGATGATGATGTGATGTTGATGATGATGATGTTGACGATGATCATCATGATGATGTGATGATGATGAATTGTTGAGCTTGTATGTTCATTGTGTTTGTTTTTGTTTTGCTTTGTTTTTGGTGGGAGGGTGTAGGGTGGAGTTGTTTGGGGGTTTGGTGGGTTGAGGAGGTGTTCTTTCTTTTTCGGGTGGGTTTTTTCTTCTTCTTCTTTTTGTTACTTTCTTTTCGCTTCGTTTCGTTTGGTTCTATAAACTGGTGGTGAAGTTACACAGTTCATTTTTTTTATTTATTTAAACATGTTTTGGAAATATATAAAATAAAACTAAAGAGGCAAACACGGAACTGCTTAGTAGACACCTCACACTGGTATTGTTTCTCTCTTGACGTTTTTACAACTTGAAATCAACCTTAATTAATTTGAAACTTCCCTCAGATACGAATCGACGTCTTCGCCCCATATCCTAGGGACTGGTCATAAATCAAACAGTAACATGCACAATCAATAACTACAGTAAACCCATTGTCTGCGTCCTTTCTGGGGTTTTGAGAAAGCCCTCTAGCATCCCGGTGACACAAATCCACTATAGAGTCTTAGGACCGCAGGCGTGGTCGACCAAATTAAAATCAACGGGTCTAAAGGTTCAAATGTTCGTCTTTTCTTCAGTTTCTACGTATTTGTTTTGGTCTTATTTATGAATGTATTTTACGTGTGTACGTGCGTGTTGAGTGCGTTTTGTTTTGTTTTGTTGTTTTTTGTTGGGGGTTTTGGGGGGCTGGGGGTAATCTTTCTATAGTAATGTTAGTAACAACAGCAGAAATCTAACTAGTAGTTAGTAGTAGTTAGTGGTAGTAGAGTAGTAGTAGTAGTAGTAGTAGTAGTAGTAGTAGTAGTAGTAGTAGTAGTAGTAGTAGCGAGTAGTAGAATTAGCTAGTTGTAATAAATAATATATTACTATAGTAACAGTAGTAATAGTAGCAGGAGTAGTGGTAGTGGTAATAGTATATGTAGTAGTACTTAGTAGTAGTAGTAGTAGTAGTAGTAGTAGTAGTAGTAGTAATAGTAGTAGTGGTACTAGTAGATGTTGTAATAGCAGTAGTAGTAGTTGTTGTAGTAATAGTGATGGTAGTAGTAGTAGTAGTACTAGTAGTAGTAGTAGTAGTAATAGTAGTAGTAGTAGTAGTAGTAGTAGTAGTAGTAGGTAGTAGTAGTAGTGGATGTTGTTGTGGTGCACTGGTTGTAACGGAAAAAAAAATCAGCTGAATGGATCCACTGATGTGGTTCGATCCTACGACGCTAGCACGTCAGACAAGCACTCAACCTACTAAGTTAAACCCCGCCCCAGTTTATTAAGGAGAAACAAAACTGATAGTAGCTTACATTGTTTAAAGGTGACATTTATTGTGTGCTCCGATTTCTTTTACTTTTTACTGCTGCAGGGGTTGTCGTTTTTATACTAGGGCCAGTCCTGAAATGCAAGTCCGTCACTGTCCTCTCGTAAGGGTCATCCATAACCCCGCTGTTTTATTGCCTGTGATCATCCTTCACACTGACACGGCTTCTGTACACACATTTACCACGGTTACGTAACAACGTCAAACTCCCTTGCCTAACATAACGTCATTGGTGATGAATTGGGAGTGTATCCCAGAGTATATAGGCACCCGCAAGGGGTTTTTGGTGGAGTGGACGGGTTATCGTGTGCAGTGGGTCTGTTATGATATTTAGGGAACGAGTAATGGGTTGTGACCTGGTAGAGAGATCGAGAGAGAGAGAGATCGAGAGAGAGAGAGAGAGAGAGACAGAGAGAGAGAGACAGAGAGAGAGAGAGAGAGAGAGAGAGAGAGAGAGAGAGAGAGAGAGAGAGAGAGACAGAGAGAGAGAGAGAAATAAAGAATTGCTTTCTTTATCGACACCCACCAACATACCACCCCTCCCTCCGCTCAAGCATATTTTAATTTTAATTTATTTCACGGGGCAGCATGTCTCGATTTTTCGACAAACTTTTTACTTTCCCACAGACAGGGTAGTACATAACACGACCTTTGTTACACCAGTTGTGCATCCACTGGTTGTAACGAGAAATAACCCAGTGGTCCCACTGATTGGTATCGATCCTTGGTCGATGGCACGTGAGGTGAGCGCTTTATAGCTGGCCTACGTTCTGCCTCTGGTGATAATGAACCGAGAGACAAGGATATTTGGGAAAACCATAGCTAACTGCAAGTCTTACAGATAAAGGTTTCAACAGTTGACAGAACACTCACATATACCACACTAACAGTAACGTCACATATTTAATCAGCAGCTATTAGAAGAAAAGAAAAGAAAACACTATTTCTTTGATGATACTGCAGCACATACCAAATTATGGCTACTTCCGGAGATAAACATCGTTGCCAGCCGATAGTCTAATCGTTCCAATTAACAGAAAGGAATCCTTTACACTTCATTTTCCGATAGACAGGACAGCACATACCACTGTCTTCAATGCACCAGTTATTAGGTGTCAACACGTGGTAATTATAATGCTTGATCTAGAGAATGCGGAAAGTTACTCGCAAGCAATAAACAATTTTCATTGCAGTGATAAAATACTAGTTTTTTTCTTCGTTCATGCTTGACCCCTGCGCGTGCTGTAACCTCACCGTGGTGCAGGGGTGTAACATTCTCATTGAGAATGGCCAATACAGCACAAATTGAGTAAAATTCAGTATCTCATTGTGATATTTGTATTTGTTGCACAGTTCATTACACTGTTTTAATTGACATAATTAATTTTTGTGTTGATATTGATCATCACCTTTTTTTTTCATTTACCTTCCTTTGACACCCAATAGCCGATGTATTTTTCGTGCTGGGGTGTCGTTAAACATTCATTCATTCATTCATTCATTCATTCATTCATTCATTCGTTCATGC
>JAECMU010269601.1:0-12786 GCA_016106625.1 Dracogyra subfuscus | reverse complement strand
TCGCCTAGGGTAGGTATCTCTCGTATAACACAGATATGTGACAGTTCAGTCAGTTGAGACAGGAAACTGAGAGGATGCGATTACAAGGATATTCACCTAGGGTAGGTATCTCTCGTATAACAGATAGTGTAACAGTTCAATCAGTCGAGATGTAAAGGTATTGATTACGTTCATATACACCCAGGGTACATTACTCAAATATCACTATGTAGTATAATAATTCAGCTACTTGAGATAAAATGTAGATAGTATGATTATTATTACCTTAGTTTGATACCTAATAGCTGATGTAATTTTTTATGCTGGAGTGTAGTTAAACATTAATTCGTTCATTCTTTTTCTTTTAATTTAAACAAGCAGACACAAATTATTATTCTAATTTATATATCGATTGTATAAATGAAAGTAAACACTTATGTGGGATTTATTTAGGCTCTTGGAAATATTTAGATAAGATAATTTAAAACAAAATAGTAATTATTATAATATAAAATAATATTTGAACACAGAATGTTTTGTTTTCCTCTCGTGGAACATTGCATTTTCTCGTATTTTAATTGTCCTTTTCTCCAAAATATGTCAGATGGCACAGATTTTCACCTACAATTTCAAGAATTTTCGGGACCCCTCTAGATTTCCTCTTTTTGACAGTTCACCAATTCCCACCCCTGCTAACTATGATAGAATCGGCCACATGCTCACTGTGGTCATGTTTATGTGTTCTCAGTGTAATCATGTTTAAGTGTTCTCAGTGTAATCATGTTTACGTGTGCTCACTGTAGTCATGTTTATGTGTTCTCACTGTAATCATGTTTAAGTGTTCTCACTGTAGTCATGTTTAAGTGTTCTCAGTGTAATCATGTTTAAGTGTTCTCACTGTAGTCATGTTTAAGTTTTCTCACTGTAATCATGTTTAAGTGTTCTCACTGTAGTCATGTTTAAGTGTTCTCACTGTAGTCATGTTTAAGTGTTCTCAGTGTAATCATGTTTAAGTGTTCTCACTGTAGTCATGTTTAAGTGTTCTCACTGTAATCATGTTTAAGTGTTCTCAGTGTAATCATGTTTAAGTGTTCTCACTGTAATCATGTTTAAGTGTTCTCAGTGTAGTCATGTTTAAGTGTTCTCAGTGTAATCATGTTTAAGTGTTCTCACTGTAGTCATGTTTAATTGTTCTCACTGTAGTCATGTTTAAGTGTTCTCAGTGTTTGTGTGTTTTCTGTTACAGATTCATTCCAGACGGCAGGCCTGGATGTGAGGTGACAGTTGAGGTGTTGCTCATTATACACGAAAGAGACTGATCTCATGACTGTTGTACAGAGCTAGTCGTTTCTCAGATCTGTTACCATTCCGGGAATCTTAGTCTCTTCTTAGTAATGACATAAGCATAATGCTGTACACAGTCAGTACTTGTTCTGTTTTCAAGATATTCAGACCCTGTCATTTATTTTTTTCATTTCAACTTACGTGCGTGCTTATATCCAATTAAGGTTCAAGCACCCTGTCTTGGGCACACACCTCAGCTATCTGGGCTGTTTGTTCAGGACAGTATGTTTGGTGTTTGTGGTTAGTAGTTAGCGAGAGAAGAAGGTGTAGTGGATTTACACCTACCCATTGAGTTGTTGAAACTAGCTCTGGGTAGGAGCCGGTACCGGGCTGCGAACCCTGTACCTTCCAGCCGTATAATGGATGGCTTAACCACGAGGTCAATGAGACCCTTTCATATTGGATTGGTTGAACTAGAGGGATGGTACAGTGGTTTGCACTATTCTGTTCTTTTGTTTGTTTTCAAAAACATGAAACTTGGTTACAGAATGTGTTCTATAGCTTCGTATTACATTTTCAACATTATATACACTCTTTACTCTTCACTACTGTGTGATCAATGTAAATCATCTGATTGAGATTGAGATTGTTTTAATAGAATTGTTGGAAGACACAATGAGTTATTTATTATTTATTTCATTGTGTAAACTATAGGTAAAATTTAAAATAGTTTTGTAGGTTAGTGGAGCCCGGTATTTGCAAACATCAAGTCAGACTTTTATAGGATTTAAGTCTGACAGTCTCCTATAATACATCTGATGCTGGGTTTGAAATGGGAAGTAAAACACAATCTGCTGTTAAATATGTTTACCAGTGAAACCATCTTTATGACATCATTACGAAACACGCACAGTTCATTTATTGTTTTACTACCGCATATTTTAGCAAAGTTATATTTGTTCTTACATGTATATTGAACTGATTTAACTATGTAGAAACATCACTAATTTAATACTACTTCACATAAGGCAATACTACTTAACTACATGGGTTAGGAAGACGAGGGATCACCCAATCGTTTTCTCGTACAATAACACCATAATGTATCATTGCACAGCAGAACACTTAAGCTGCATGTCATATGGTACACAAACTGTATATTTTATTATAAATTGTACTTTGTAGTGACACATTATTCTGCTACATACAATAGGTATTTTCAGACTACCGGTACACTTGTAGCTTACTTCTCATAAAATGTTTTGAGTATTTTATCAGCATATTAACATAACATGCGACCAAATAACCATTGCATGAGAGGTTTGGGTAATGCTCTAGATATTCAAAGATACCACTATTTTAATACTACTTTTTGTATTCTTGATCATCCATGGAATTGTATTTATTGTTTTAAATATGTATATATACCACTATTTTAAAACTATTATTAATATAGTGTATTGTATAACTGTTTTAAATATGTACAGAATGTTTAAACACTATTACTTTAGTATCAACCATGATATTGTATTTACCATTTGAAATATGTATAGACACCACTATTTTAATATTGTGTAACCATGACACTGTATTTGTTAGACGAAGGTATAGAAAACCCCTATTTTAATACTTTATAATTGGAACCAGACGGTGGATACATGTAGTTTGGTTATTTTCATGTTGTAGCTGCCACTATTATTGGTAGGTATGATATGGATGTACTGTTTTTATGAACAGTGACTATTTGTGACTTTAACCATTGTTGTTAGCCATTCGAGCTACTGAAGTTGCAAAAAGGTTCAAGTGTTTGAAGTTATTTAAAAATGCATATGCAAATTAATTTCCTTTTTCTTTTATGCTGTTTACAATTGATAACTTATTAATGAATCTAGATGAATAGCTCACTATAAAACCTGTGAGACACCATTAATAGCAGGTTTGGGCTTTTTTCTTTCTCTTAGAATTGGTTTGAAATGTTTGTAGATTATTTACTTTCAAATTGGTGTCTGCACAATAATACAGTAAACCTGTGTAAACCAGACTGGAATCCTGTTGAAAGCGACCAAGTTCCATGGTCCCGAATATTCTGAATTCTAAAACAAGACCCTCTAAAGACTGGATCGTGTCTAAATCGGGTAATTATTAGGTGGCCAGTGTGATTCGGTTTTTCCTGTACCATTAATATTAAATTAATGAATATTTTTTTCATATCATAGTCATAATAAAAAGAATCTGATTTCTGTTTAACAAAACATCTTTACATGTTGCCATATGTATTTCTCAATTAATCTTAACATGTGTTACGACCGGGTATCATTCCGTCCATGTTTGAAATATTTTTGTTGTTCTTGCTGTTTGTTTACTTACTGTGATATTTGACCTCTAGTTTAGGAATGTGTGGTATTGACCTCTTCATTAATACATGTATTACTTGATTCAGAAGTAATATGCATATTGCACTGGGCTTTTCTTTTTTATTACAAACCTGAAAAGTGTGTTCTCATTTTATACGTTAATCTAACCTAATTGCTGTGGCTTTTTAAAGAGAGAGCTATAAAGACATGTTCAATTTAAAGCAGTGGAAGCAGAAAGAATGAACATACTGAGTATCCTTCACACAAGGGGAGATTTAAGGCATTGTTTAATTGTTGTCAGGTCCAGGTCCATTGGGGCTTAGGGTGGGGAGATTCAATTGGGTGAAAGGTCAGGTTACGTATTAGTGAGAAAAGAGAAATACTTAAAATCTGCCCTGAATTTCATTACTACTTTTGTAGATTTTTAATTTTTTTTTGGACAAGTCCTAGGAAAATCAAGCTTTGGATATTACTAAATCTCTGACCAAGGATTGATTTTCTTAACACTGGTGTCAAAGAGAAAAAAAACATCTGCAAAAGGACTCATGGCTAAAACTATTAGTCTGGAAGTCCAGTTCAGCCGACCCATCCATTTTGGATGAAAGACAGACAAGCCCAGTTTTCTTGTCTGAAAGATCCATTTCGGATGACATACAGATATGGCTACTTTTGTTGTTAAATACATGTACAACCAACACTTTATATTGGATGACACACCCATTTTTGTTGTCTGCAAAAGGCCCCTTTCTGTATACAAAACCAGTGTGCCCACTTTTAACAGTCACAGCAGCAGGTCTGGACTTGTCCTATGTTTTCACAAATATCTCCACCACCAGCAAGTCCACTTGCAAAACATGCTCAAATGTGGTGTGTTCAGGAGAGCAAGAGATAGCAAACGCTTGTTAGACTTTTTTTTCCACCTCACTTTTGATGAATATAACATGAAAAATAGGTTTTTTTAATGATGGCACTAGAGCACATTGATTTATTAATCATTAGCTTAAGGATGTCAACCATTTGATAATTTTCAGTCTTAGAGAGGAAACCCACTACATTTTTTTCATTAGTAACAAGGAATATTTTATATGCACCAAGTTACAGACAGGATAGCACATACCACAGCCTTTGATATACCAGTTGTGGTGCACTGATGTGGCATGATAAGACAATATTTTGCAAATGCTCAGCCTCCTGAACACGACACTGATAATGTTGACTTTTAGTACCTGACATCCCAACGTACTTGGAACACATGCACACCTGGCATTTATGATGAAAGGAAAACCTGTCATTATGGTTGTATAATATATAACAAACAAGTTAGCTAAAATATATTTTGCATGTACGAGGTCAGTAATCTGCACAACCGAAGCCTGAGCAAGTTCTGCTAAACTACAGGTTACATGTACATTATAATATTGTCTTGTACTATATTAGAGCCTGGAGCATTTTGTACAATAAAGTTATTTATTGCTGCAATTAGTTTTTTGTCATAGAGAATAGTGCGACTTGATCTTAAATTTTTTTAACAGTATCTAGAAAACAATATATTTTCAAAATGTTTTATAGAACAAAGTTTTTTTGTTTTTTTTGCGAGTTTTTTTAAAAATCATTTGGTTGTCATTTGTTGAAGAAGAGTTGAGTTTGTTGTTTTTAACACCACTAAAGCACATTGATTAACTCATCAGCTATTGAATGTCAAAACATTTGGTAACTTGACTCGTAGTCATATGGGGATACCTGTAACATTTTTCCTAAAGGATTTTATAATGGACTTTAAAATCGACAGGAAAGCACATTCCACAGCCTTTGACCAGATGTGATGCACTGGTTGGAATGAGAAAAAAAAACAATCAGTTGAATGATCAAGTGAGGTGGTTCGATCCTGCTTAGCAAGCACCTCAGGCGAGTACTCAACCAACTGAGTTAAATCTCACTCTTGTTGAAACTGTTGGCATTAATGATTTTTATTTACTCATCCAGTATTAGTGGCAGTTGAAAAGAACTGAAAAACTAAAACATCCTGAAAACTTAGCTGTCTTAAAACGTAAGGAGAGTGTAGGATGGGGTTAATAGTTCAGACGAGCACTGTGGGGAAACCCAGAGGTTTTCAGTTTGTTAGTGATCTCAAACACTTGAGTCACAACTTTGTTTCCCTGATCATACTTTGAATATGTAGGTCGAAATAAGAGGAACTGGAAGGGACTAATTTCTTGTCACTCAAGCTGCCGAATAATATTTGTCGGTTGCAAAGCTTGTTGCTCTAAGATTAGAATGTCTGTGTAAAATTGTAAGGATGTTCACTGGTTAAGTCGACACCTCTTAAACAGAAATAACTGCACACTGGATTAAGAGTTATTACAATTACAGTATCAGGGCTTCTAGAATTTTATAAAAATCCACTAGCCATGGGATCAGTAATGTTGAAAATGTACTAGCCATGATTAAATATTCACTAGTCCTACTTTAAATAAATAGTTTTAATCAGAAATGTCACCTAAAGAGGGAGATTGAGCTTAAAAATCCTTAGACGGAGGGCAGGATATTAATATTTACAAAATATGTAAAAGCTGCATTTGACAAGGGTTTTTTCCCCCACTAGCCGTCGGGCTAGTTATAGTAATTATTTACTAGCCCAACCCAGAATATCACTAGCCATATGGGAGTGGGGCTACCATAATCTAGAAGCTCTGCAGTATGGTTCACAATAAAATGGAAGGGAACATTTATTTATCAACACTTCAGCATATTTAAACTATGTATCATGGTTAATAGTACCCAACAGAGGGGAAACTTGCTATTACAAGTTTGTTTTAATATTACTAGAGCACATTAATTAATCACTGGCCGCAAGATGTCAAACATTTGTTAATTTTTTACTTATAGTCTGCAGAAAACTTGTTAACTTTTTTCATCAGTAAAGGATCTTTTATACACTTTCCAAGACAGAAAAAAACTAATTCAAAAGTTTATTTTGTTTAACAACACCACTAGAGCACAGTGATCATTGGTTATTGGATGTCAAACATTTGGTAATTCTGACTCATAATCATCACAGGAAATTCGCTACATTTTTGCTTTCATTTGACCAATTGTGGTGCAATGATTGGAACGAGAAAAAACCCCAGTCATTTGAATGGATCCACTGAAGTGGTTCGATCTTGCAACACAAGCACCTCAGGCGAGTGCTCAACCGACTTAGATAAATCCCGTCCAAACACCTTCAAAGACCCTTTATAGACACCAGTCCTGAATGAAAATGAGTCTACTGAGATGGTTTGATAGTTATTTACTAGTCCAATATTGAATATCACTAGCCATGGGAGTGGGGCTACCATAATCTAGAAGCCCCCATAGAGCATGGCAATAATAGTTATTTACTAGCCCAACATTGAATATCACTAGCCGTGAGTGGGGCTACAATAATCTAGAAGCCTCCATAGGGCATGGCAATAGTAGTTATTTACTAGCCCAACATTGAATATCACTAGCCGTGAGAGTGGGGCTACCATAATCTAGAAGCCTCCATAGGGCATGGCAATGGTAGTTATTTACTAGCCCAACATTGAATTATCACTAGCCATGGGAATGGTACTACCATAATCTAGAAGCACTAATTAGTCTGACAGCGAATAAATAAAGTATCGACAACATCTTTCCATGAACTGTGCTGCACAAATTTAAAACACAAGACAAAACAAAATCACGACAGATGCATTGAACATACTGTCATGTGATCATACCTGGCCTGGGTGGACGGTAAAATAGGATTAGATTTTTACTATGATGGATAAATGATAGGAAAAAAACCCCAAACAACACGTAAAAAGGGTTCAGATCTAAGAGGTTGGATAAAATTGGGTTTTAGCAGAACTTCTTATTAATATTGTTCACATGCTAAATGAAATCAATATCCCATTGATTCAACGTAACAGTTAATAAAAAAACAGGGCTAGCTCTGGCATTCGCCAATTGCGAATTCTGAAAGCAGTTGGCGAAATAATTTCAAGTAATAATTGAAATTTTTAGAAACCTGTCATTTCTGCTATTTTAAAAATTTAATATGACAATTTGGTGAAATATTTTGCTCACTCAGAGATAATTCAGAAAACTACACAAAGCACATACGTAATGACTTAATTTTTGGAAGAGACGTCATAACATGACGTCACTTCCCCAGTCCTAGCTCAGACTGTCCAAGTGAAAATATGACGTCATTTCATCCTCTGCTAGTTGTGGTTGAAACAGTGTGAGACAGGTTCTCATTATTCATTAAGAATATTACTATAATATGTATAACAAAGATACTCCTAGTTGTGGTTGAAACAGTGTGAGACAGGTTCTCATTATTCATTAAGAATATTACTATAATATGTATAACAAAGATATTATTACACTCACTTGTGAGTCGTACTGATTTGACAAAATGTGTGTCGGGGTAATAAAAGAATCGCGACACTTGTTTCGTAAAATCAATATGACACCCAATCTCATAATAATCTCTTTTATCAAAACACAAAAAACATTTAATTTAATAAAAATTTATTTTACATTGAATATCTTTGTACAGGACATATGTACATTTCCTAAATTAAAGATCCATCCAACAATTGTGTCAAAAATCTTAACAGGTATCAAACAATTCTTTCAAACTTTCAACCCACCTCCCCTAAAAAAAACTAAATTCTTGCTATCTGCAAACAGTATTGTGTTTAGTGTCATATCCACACCAACTTGCGTTACTATTAATAAATATTGCAAACAAGTTAAATGCAGACAATCCACACAAATCTCTGCAACAGGTTTATCATTATCAGGCCTACCTTTAGCCAACCATTCTTTGCCAGTGTTTGTTCCCCAAGTAGTCATCTTAAATCTACTTTAATGTGTAGGGAAAAAAAACAGTTTAGCAAGCGTTAGCGACAAACAGTTGGCTAGGTATCATAAATGATTAACTACTGCATCCCACCTGTAAAATTATTGCCATTTACAAAACAAATTATTATTAATTCACCGACACTTATTGGTGGATATTCAAATATATACCATGCTCAAAAAACAGAACATGTAAATAGGTGTGCATATTTTAATATGTGGGAAAAAAATACACTGAAATGAGTGATTTTAAATATTACGTTAGTAAAAACCACAAATACACAATTGCTGTACATAAGACAACATAAGAAGTTAATCTCAAACACAAAGTACAATCAACAAATTTTAAGTTTTAAACCACCATGTATAATTATCTATGCTGTATTGTCATAGGCAATGATTAAATCTGTTACAACTTCCATATACTGAATTCAGGAAAATGTTCATTGACAAAGTGGATTTCAAGAAATATTTAAAAACGTATCAATATCCATTAAATTCTCTCCCCCTCTTCATCTACCAAAGTCTTTATATCATGGAGGGCAGAGAACAACAGAAATAAAATTAAAACATTTTAAATAAATGATTAAATTGTTTTGTTTAACGACACACTCAACACATTAGAATACGGTTATATCAGCGTCAGACATATGGTAATGTCGAGAAAAAAACCCAGTGGTTAGCTGACGGGGATCGATCCTAGACCGACCGCGCATCAGATGGGCACTGTACCACTGGGCTATGCTGCCCGCTTTAAATAAATGAATTAATGTTCACCACATAATGTAGCTGCTTTTACTTAGAAATGAGACAACTTTCACTCTTTGTAACAGTGCACTGGATTGGTAAACAATATTGCCCTAGAGTTAATTATAATACCACCGTGTCCCATATATGCATGTACAATTGGTATACTATTGGTGTAATAATAATCTCGGAATTCTGATTCAAGTCAATGCTGTCATCATATACCTTGTTTATAGTATAGTAGGAACTTGTTTTAAGTTTTTAATTGTTATCATTTATCACTAGTTCATCTTGAACAACCAATAGCCACAGGTATCGGTTTATCATGGTGTCCAACTTCGTTTTTATTGTAATTCATGACAAAATAACAAATTTATTATGAATTTTATCACCCTATACATTCATAACCGACGAATGCGTCTCAGAATATACACTTGGTATGTAAAGCTACAAATACTGGTAAAAATATCCAGTCACATGAATGAAAACAAAGTCACCGAAAAGTCTGGAATGGACCAAATCCACAGTAAAGACAAGACAATGATACAAATGTGAAAGATGTTATAAATGTTCATGTTCACACATTCTGAATGTTTTGGGCAACATGCAATAGGGAGACATTAACAGACAAAACAATCTTGGGCAACATACTAGACACTGGGTGGGTGTAAATATTCAACTTTGCTTATCACAATTTGACACCTTTGTGAGAATAATAATTTCATTTGCCAAACGATCGCATTAAATTTAGCACAATCCATTTTACATTCATGTATTAAATTTAGGACATCATTAACAAGGTAATGATGAGCCAAGCAAAAGTAAATGAATTTGTGGAAAAATATTTTATCTATGGCCCATAAATGGATTGTGCAAACTTTAAATTCCAGAAGGCCTGCAATTTGAAACTGTACAGCTCACTATAAAAAAAACCTCGGACATTGTGAAAGTGTAACGATAAACATACAACACTAATATTGATATCTGCCCAACTATAAAGCTACAAATACCCTTTCACATGATACTGAACGATCACCATTCATTTATACAAAACATTTTTGATTGCCATGTTTACAAATATAGCAACTTGAAACGAGAACATGATATATATAAAATATGTGAATGAAATAAAAAAGATCCGAGATGAGCTAGAGAAGTGATGTAAACCATGCTCAAATTAATAATAATAATAATACTTCACCATGACTATTACATATCACATATTACACACAGTACGATGGTCTGCAGTTCACAGTGTCTGTATTACACCTAGTCTAGAGGGTGTAGCTGCATACTACCACCATTAGTGACAGGACACTCAAGGCCCCATGCTGATAAAATTTTATAAATTCTACACACTGGGATACAGATTTTTCGAAACTATTGTACCACTAAATATCGTAAAACCATTGTAAGCATGACGTAACTAGGACACTAGCAATAACCTACAGCAGTTTTATGATATTGTACAAGGATCATTTTGTTCAGTATCGTGCCACGATTCGCTATGCAATTTTCAAAGATCGCTACACAATTTTAAAACATTAACCAGTAGTTGCTAATCAATTTTCAATTGACTAGAATTATTGCTAATCAAGATTTTGAAAACAAAATATTCTCTGTCATAGCAGTAAGATAGGTTAAAAAATATGGGCTCAGGTGTTAATAGTCTTTCCCACACTCAATACTTTAAAAATAAATCTCTCAAACAAACATTGCTAAAGTTTAGTCTTGACTAAGTTTTATAAGCATGGAGACCTCAAGTCTCTTTTTCCAGTGAATATGAAAACAAGAAATTATTGCTAGCTGGAAAGAGTAGAAACTCAGATCTGCAAATTCAGTTATAAGCACACTGTGCTCACTCTCTCTCACGCGACAAACACACAGATGACAAAGTAGTATTCCAGTCTTCGTTTACAGCAGCAGAGTCCGTCTCCACATGCAGTCGATAATAATGGCTATGTTACAGTGATTACAGATGCTTACAGAACATGGCTAGAGAAAGTAGTCAGGTTGAGGTTTCTTGGATGGTATACCCCTCGTCTCCTAAAATGAGCATAAGACATTTAGTTTCACTTTTGCGAATCAGAACTTTAATACTATATAAAAAAACAAATTAATTAAAAAAACAAAAACAACTTAACATCAATTGAAACATTACTTTTGATGGCATACCATTTCAAAACATTAAACTCACAGGACTTACCTTTAAAACAGAACTAAGAATTTTCAACTGAGCTTTCACAACATAAAATTCACTCAACATTTCTTTTTTCATGCCGGGGTGTCATTAAACATTCATTCATTCATTCAACATTTCTTTATTCCATAGTCAAATGAAAAAACTTGGGAAATTGCACTTCACAATAATTGCAATAAAGAATGGATATTATTCTTTAAATTTTTAGGGTGATGGTGTCAAATACTGGACGGTGATACTCTACATATGAAGTGGTTCAATTATAATACTGACCTGTGGTGCTGCCTCAAATATAGTGAAATCTCGCTGTAAATGTTCATCTAGCTCTAAAATTGCTGCTACATTTCCACATCTGTGAAAACAGAACAAAATGTATCAATGTTTACTGATATCAGAGAAGGAAGAAAGAGATCAACAGTCAAACTTACCATGTTGAAACTAAATAGAGGAAAATGCAAGAACATTTTAAAGCAGAATTCCCTAGATTATTTTTATTATTTAAGCATATAGAATAAAAAATCAAATTACGTTTGGTGCATATATGATGCCACACTGCTCATTGGTTTCACTACGCTCGCTTATCCAGGTCAAAAACAAAGCCAGTATTTTGAAAGTGGGACACTTTTCACGGGTTCCTACCGATCTTGGTTTTCAATGGCTTATCACAAGTGTGATATTCCACAACAAGAGCTCATATGAGATTTCGCAATTTTGGAACAAATTTAACTGTCTTGACTGTCATATCTCCAAAACATATTTATTTTGGTGTGTGTTCAATTTGCCTTGAAATTCTGACAGTGGCCAGCTCTTGCCATACGCGTTACATGTTACTAATTATGTAACACTCTTGAGGTAGAGGAAGAGGGTACTGTGTTCAATTTACGTAACATTTTTCAAGACTATATGTTATTTTTATTCATTACTAAAAACGTTTTTTTTGGAAATGTGGATTGATCCCCATTGGCGGGTACCGTATTTTGCGGAGTATATAACGCACCCTTGTATAACCCGCACCCCTGTTTTTTACACATTTTTGAGGATCCATTCATATATAAGACGCACCGTTTTATAAGCCGCAGGTAATGATGCAGCCAGATATAAACAAAGCCGTGTCAAAGGCCATGCAAACAAATGTAGGTCAAACACCGCGTGCGATCTGCTGGATGAGCGTAATAGATTTACGTTTTGACTTTTGATGTTCACTTATTCTGTACCGGTAATACGTAGTTCCAAATAAAAGTACTGGTACAATTTATTATTCCCATATTTACAGTCATCTTGAGTAAAAACGTGCGTTTTAAACAAGCAGTCTGTAAAGCGCATTGTTTAGTAACCGTGACAAAGGTT
>JAECMU010269590.1:0-15377 GCA_016106625.1 Dracogyra subfuscus | reverse complement strand
AATTCCAAGCTTAAGGTTATTGCCTTTGCCGAAGAAAACAATGACCATGACGCAGAACGTGAATTCGATGTTGGCGAAAAATTAGTACGATATTTTATGCCGTAACCATGTTGTAATTATGAAATATTATTAAAAAGAAATTGTAGTAAAAATGTATAAATAAAAGAACTTACCTTGTTTGTTTTATTTATTACCATAAATTTAGCTTCAAATGAAAACCATGTTTCATGTTACTATAAAACGTAACAATACAGAGTGTGCTCATACTGATATGGAGGAAATACTTTAAGTAACTAACGAAGTATGGCGACATTAGTTGTTTGTGAAGTGAAAATCTTTTACCACAATATCATAAT
Source organism: Dracogyra subfuscus (assembly GCA_016106625.1). Classification (NCBI taxonomy): domain Eukaryota; kingdom Metazoa; phylum Mollusca; class Gastropoda; order Neomphalida; family Peltospiridae; genus Dracogyra; species Dracogyra subfuscus. The sequence continues at coordinate 15,021 of JAECMU010269590.1, read as the reverse complement.
AAGAATGATATGTTTGTCATCATTTAATAATGTCAAGAACAACTTGCCACAGAAACTGGGTCGTCTTATAAGCGGGTCAAATAAAAAATTGCTGATTTTATTACCAGAGAAAGGGGGGTCGACTTACAGGCGAAGATATATGGTAGGTGGTTTTAATGGAAAGAGTTATTTAAAATATTTAAAAAAAAATATAAGTAACTTTATTCCAAACTGATTCAAATTATTTGTGTGTTATTCTAAACAAACCATAATGTATGCCTAATGATCTTATGTGTTGTATAAATTGACAAATTGATTAAACATGATCTCACTCAATGGCAGTATGCAAAATGTACATTAAAAAGTTAATTATTTTAATTTCCTGGTTTTTGTTTTATCAACAGTTAAAATTTGGGCAAGTGAATTTTTTTTACCATGGTCTGTGAAAGGTCCAATCCACTGGCCCCATGGCAAGTGAATAAAAAATAATAATCCTGGAACCCCTGTGGGACTTACTGTAGATTGTACAGGGTTCATGTGGGTTATGAAAATTCTAGAAAAGTTAAACGTTTGTTTTGTTTAATGACAACACAAGAGTACACTGATTTATTAACCATTGGCTACTGGACGTCAGACATTTGATAATTTTGACATGTATGGTCTTTGGGTCTGGGAGGAAACCCTCTACATATTTTTGTAAGAAGGAAATTTTTTATGCACTGTCCCATAGGCAGGGTAGCACATACTACGAGAAGGAAATCCTTGAAAGTCTAGGAATTTGCAGATTTAATTTTTCAGACCTGAATATCATTGGTTGATAATAATATTTTATCCCCCCCATTTACATAAATGGATTCACATTTCGCAACAAAATGCTGTAATTAAATATTGTTACATTATGTTAGAAAAAACAAGTCATGGAAAATACTATTAAAAAGATGTGCAATTCGGGCGGCAACACAAGTCTGTGAATCCTGCAAAAGACTTGAGGTGTATTAGGGCATATGATCAATTCCCCCATGTTTGGCATGTGGGAGTTTCCTGTCTGAACCGGTGCACAACAACTTGTATATCAAAGACAGTAGCATGTGACCACACAGATTTTGAGAGGGGAAACCTACCACTTCATGGGCTACTCTTTTCGAGCAAGGGATATTTTATATGCACCATCCCACATACAGGATAATATACCAGTTGTGGAACACTGGTTGGAACGAGAAGTGGCCAGATGGGTCCACTGACAGGGCCATTTGTGGAGTACAAAGTCCAATGACGGCTATCAATCCAGCAACTCAATTCATCACAGATAAATGTCCTGTTTATGAGCTAAATCCCGATATGTCAGGCCTTAACAACTAACTATGGCCAGCGTGCTTGAGGTTGCGCACCACCATTTATTTTCCAATGCATCTACATGCTAATATTGCCTCGGATTAAATTGTGTCAAAAATAGCATGATATCGCAAGGATTAAGTGACTACCAATTTTTGAACCTACAGTCACTTGTCGACTGGCATGCAAAAAATCAATAGGGGTTGACCACAACAATTTTTCATTATCCATCCAAATGTCGGGGCCCCGTCTCATTTTGCTATTATGCACCCATTTGCATCTGATCGCACAGCACAATTACAAATGCTTTTCCTTAGTAATGACAATACCAACTAATGTACAACTACTGGGTCATTTAATTACTACAAAGGTCAATCTACCTGTAATCATCAAAGAAAACTTTGAAAAACAAATATTTATATTTATTATTATTTTTCTAATGAGGACCTATTTCCTAAACCGGACTATATGAAGCTGCTACAACTAGTAACGACACGACAAATGGTGGTGTGGTGCCTTGATCCCTGAAATTGGATATACCTGTATGCATGAAAACCAAGTTAAAATGACAACAAAATATTAGGGATTAAAAAGTGTATAGTTAAAGGGGGTATGATGTGCTTGTTAATTTGCATACCATGCTTGACATATAGAAACTATGGCCAGTGTGCTTGAACACTGAAATCGGATATACCTGTATGCATGAAAACCAAGTTAAAAAACAACAAAACATTAGGGATTAAAAAGTGTAGAGTTAAAGGGGGTATGATGTACTTGTTAATTTGCCTACCATGGTTGACATATAGAAATTTAAATGTTGATTTCAGATGATGATTTACAGCTGGCCATTGATGGAGAGGGACATGAGAATATGGTAAGTATTGTGGTATTAATATTTACTTTTAGTAATGTTAAATAAAGAAATTGCTGCTTTGTTTATAGCATCAAAGACCATACACAATATTAGCTTATTATAAGTAGTACTAAACCCAAAAACTTTGAGGTACACAAAATGTTTGATAGAGAAGTTAACACCACATCCTGTGATTGATGATAAATGTGAGTGTGTTGGTTGTAAAATAAAATTAAAATAGTTTCATCAGTGCAAACAATGTATGCAAAATTTTGTTTTATTTAGTATCATTGTGTCATGTAACCTTGTAATTCAAACATGTATAAAGTACCTGTAAAAAAAAAACAGTACTCAAATTTTGTGCTGAACTAGGGTAGTCATAGATGCTACCCATTATCTCTGAAATGAGCAGCTTGACCCCCATTTTTTTCCGATTCACTTTAAGTATGAGGAGTGGTAGTGTTTATATTTGTGGTGTTTATGTCGATTGATACACTGCAGGTAGGTTTTTAGCCACATATGTTACTATTGTCATCTATGTGATTTGATATGGTAGTATACATCCTTTAGGTTTCGTCTGTCCATCAGTCCGACTGAATGACCTGTCTCACATATAGTTTTCTGGATGTTTTTTTCCCTGAATGCCTTGAGATTTACCCTTTTCCCAATTTTTTTAACCGAGTTATGGTGCTTGAATTTAGGAGATCTATATGAAAATTTGTTTTCCAGACTTGTTTTGCATTGCCTGAAAATATTACGGTGGAATTTTATATATAGCTTTATCATGTACTGTTACTGATCAGGTTTAACATTCATGGCCATTTATCCACTTTTCACAGAGGTATGTCCATTGAATTTAGGAGATAAGAAACTTGTTTTCGTCTGATAGGTGACATGTATTTGTATTGCTTTAGCAGTACTCTCAGAATGCTTATTCAAATAGGGTATATTTCTTATAGAGTTTGATACATTCTGTGAAAGATATTTATATGCAGTTCTATTACATTATAAATGATTATCTATGTTTTATATTTCAGATGTTGCCATTTCATCAACGAACAGACATGGATCATCATAATATGGGTAAAATACTAAAATCCTCTGGTTTTGTATGTGTCTGGTAGTAAAGTCTGTTGTATATGTAGAACGTATTATCCATCAACTTTGACATTGGGATTAGACCGTATTAATCCCCTACTGGTATAACTGTAGGGCACAATAGGTTTTTTCCATCTCCATCCTTTGTCTGTCTGTCTGTCTGTCTGTCTCACATAAATGTTTCCAGATTTTTGTTTACACCTGCCTCAAGATATTGACCTAACCTTTTGTGTACAGCTTTATCATGTGTTGTTACAGATCAAGTTTGACCATCATGGCAGTTTATCCATTTTTGACCCTTGAACTTTTAGGAGATACAAAAATTTCTTTTCTAGACTTGTTTGTAATGCCTCAAGATACTGAGCTGAAATTTTGTGTATTTCTTCATCATGTACTGTTACAGATCGCGTTTCATGGCAATTTACCCATTTTGTTTTACTGAGTTATGATTCGTAATCTTATTTATTTCAGTGATGATGGAAGCCCATATCTTGTCTCTTCTTGAAAGCCCTGTAGTAAGTATACATTGAAAACAATTAAATTTTACGAGTTGCTAAAACTTGTCTTGATAAAAGTTTCTTTTTAATCTGTTTTATATAGGGTAGGTCCCCCTGAATTGGTTTCAGGCTCACTGGCTATATATTATTTATTTTATTATAGTTATATTATTTTATGTTATTAATTTTAAAGTTTTTAATTATGATATTTATTTGTTGAATTATTTTTTAAAAGACTAATTTAATCTAAAATTTGTACATGAGATTGAGTTACGTCAAAAGTTAATTTTCTTCAAAAGAATAATTATATCTTTAGTAATTATATTCAGTGTTAAAAATTGTTTTAATTTTTAATATTTATTTGTAATCCTTTATACACATTTATAAACTTTTAATAATTTAAAACAAAAAAGAGGATAAAAGCAAACTGAATAAGACCTTTTGAGCCTGTTGGTCTTAAACTGACTTTGAACATCTGTAACAATTCTTAAATATATCATTACCAGCTTTACTTGTAAACGGGACAGGTTGAATTTAATTTCTTAATATTTTGTTTCAGAGACGCGGTAGACGCAGAGGTGTAGGTGGCCGGGGTCCTCGCAATTTTATCTTTGGCGTCGGTCACAGTGGAGAAGGAAATGACTACGAGGTAAGCTAAGGCCAGATTTAATCGTCATCATCTGTTTCACTCCAGCCAGTGCACCACTACTGGTACATCAAAGGCAGTGGTATGTGCTATCCTGTCTATGGGATGGTGCATATACAAGATCCCTTGCTGCTAATTAAAAAGAGTAGCCCATGAAGTGGCAAGAGCAGGTTTTCTCCCTCAATATCTGTGTGGTCCTTAACCATAAGCCTGACGCCATATAACCGTAAATAAAATGTGTTGAGTGCATGGTTAAATAAAGTATTTCCTTCCTTCCTTAATCATCTGTTTACCTGTTGTACATTAGTTTGCCATGATGTCAGCATTGGTCTCGGATATACATGTCAACTTTTTAAAAGTACAATTTAGTTGATTTTATTCTTTTTATCATATCTTAAATATTTGTGTTAGAGTTGCTTTAACTACTGTATATTGCTCTGTTTCTGCAATTCTGACTTTGCTGTTTTTGTAGGAGTTGTTCTAATTACCATATATTGATGCATCTGCAGTTGCTTTTTCTGTAGATGTCCTAACTTGTATATTACTGTTTCTGTAGGAGTTGCTCTGTTCTGTTTGATTAATTCTCGAGTTGCTCTAACTGCTATTTATACAGTATATTTAGTAGGAGTTGCTCTAACTGCTGTGTATTGTTTCTGTAGGAGTTGCTCTAACCGCTGTGTATTGTTGTTTCTGTAGGAGTTGCTCTAACCGCTGTGTATTGTTGTTTCTGTAGGAGTTGCTCTAACCACTGTGTATTGTTGTTTATGTAGGAGTTGCTAGCGCTGGCCGAGAACCTAGGCGATGTGAAGTCTAAAGGGATCAGTAGCGCGGAGATCAACCGTCTTCCCACACGTGACTATAAGAAAGTCGAGGGGCAGACCGACGAGATAGACGACTGTTTGATTTGTATGTGTGAATACAAGGAAGGAGAATGTCAGCGCATTCTTACCTGCTTCCATGAGTTCCACGCGAAGTGCATTGACAAGTGGCTCAAGGTTTGTATGGCCTTCAGCTGCCAGTCTTAAAACTCCCGTTGTCTGTATGTCAAATAACTAGCATGTTTGGGTTGGTTTTAAACAATCCTATTAAAGAAGTATGGCAACCATCTCATCAGTTTATTAAAGATGTAGCCTTGATAGTCCATTGTAATACATTCAATTCGTGCATTACCATCATCTTTTCTAAAATAGATTATAGTTGATGTCACTTTTTGCTCCCTTTTGTTTTGGCTTCGTACACGATAAATAAAATATATCCAATGGTAATTTGTTTATAATGATATATTTGATAAAAGGTACTTCTTATTTCTTTCATTTTTTAATATTTTAATTTAATATTTCTCCAGAATTATGAAAAATAAAAATATACCGATTTTTAAAGAGTGTTGTCTTCTTGTTATAGAATTTTGACAGGGATCAAGGTTAGTAGACCAGTTTTTATTTTAATGTGGCGAAGTATTGTAATAATATAGCTAATTTTGAATTTGAATGATGTCAGTAAACCAATGATGTCACTTTGCATCTCCTAACAATAACTATAAACTGAATATACGATGTTGGAAAAATTCCAATGCAAAATTGCTATTTACAATTTTTGGTTTACACATTACTAATGCACCTGCAGGGTTCTTACGCGTCCTGGAAATCCTGGAATGTCCTGGAATTCTGTGATTTTAGAATCCAGGCCTGGAATGTCCTGGAAAAAGCAGTAAATTTTATTTTGTCCTGGAAATGTCCTGGAAATTTAGGCCACACATTTGGTGGTTTATATTTCCTCAACTTTACTTTTGTTGTTCTCATGACCTGTCTACATTTAGACAACAATTTCTTCTAAAAACATTCATTGATTGAACATTTCATGTCCTGGAAAAATAAGAAAATGTCCTGGAAAAGTCCTGGAAATGTCCTTGAATTTCATGTTTTTACAAGTGTAAGAACCCTGACCTGAATGTCTTTGAAGAAAATGTTGTGATTAAAACATTGTACCTTTTAAAAAATATGGATTGCAAGTGAAAGTACGGTAAAATATGTTGTATTTATTGTGTTCGATGCCAAAATACAGGTGATTGCTGTCAACCGTAAACATCCCACTAATTTGTTACAGATCAAACTAACTATATGTGAGTAAGTTGTTTATAACTATTGATTACTGTTATAGGGTAACCAATTCACCAATTTATTAAAAATGTAAATGATACATTATTGTCATGTTTTGTAAAATAAATTAACCATATCAGTAATTTATTAGAGATAAAAAAACACACTTTTGTTTGAGTACTTTGATTGTAATAATTAATTGCTGTTTTTCTTTCAGTCAAGTTCCACATGTCCAGTGTGTCGCGTGGATGTTCGATCATGAGCATTGTCTGTGATGTTGCTACAAACCTGATTTAGTTAACTGTGTTCACTTCTGACCTTTTATGTCTCCATCAGCGAAGAATCCTAATACAGTCTTATTCACTTAATAGAATATCACTTTATTTAATAAACTGGCTATTTGCATATTATATTGTGCCCAAAATCCATTTGATGGAATGCTACTTTATTTAATAAATCAGTTATTTGCATATTATGTTGTGCATAGAACCATTTAGCATTAAAACTATGGATTATATAATTACATATAGTAATTGGTTATTTATTTGAAAAATAATAAATGTTGTAATCGGATAGACCAGTTATTAACATAAATTTGGCATGCTCAAGGCCTATATAGTTAAGCCGGTTTGACTGTACATGAGAGAAATTGTGACGTTTGTTAATAAGACACATTATTAGATGTTTACAGGTTACATATCTAACCATATTTAACAGCAGACAGAATTCCAAGTAATCATTCAAACAAACTGGTTACGTAAAATCCACCAAGATTTACCCAAGAGCTTGTTATGCTTATTTTTCTTCATTGTTTTTAATATTGTGGTTATAATTTTAGATTTACTCTCTTTGTTCTGTGTATAAGAAATTTAATTTGTGTAATCCATGATTGTTAAAAGTCTGAAATAGGTTGGAGTTTTCTTTGTCACTCTAAATTGTTGCTTGTCAATTACATTTAATATCTTGACAAATTCTTCTATTACATTATCAAAAAATTTATCATTTAAACTCCACACAAATTTAAGACGGATAAAAAATTATCTGTGTTTTTGACATTACAAAGCTGGATGATGGTGAGATGAATGGTTAACTAGCATTACTTCCATTTTGGTAAAGACAGGGTCTTGCTCCATGCTTGCTGTCTTGTCTGTTGAGCTATTTGAGCTGATTTGGAATCATTTTAATGTCATATATTATTTTCGTTTTCTTTATGTCATCTTTCATAAGATCATTTTCACTTATATTAATCTAAGTAAGCTATTTTTGGCCAGTTAGACAATTGTTTGAGAAAGGTAGTGGCTCTCGAATAAACGTAGGCTAATGCATTTGATAATTTCCGCTAGTCTGGACTAAACTTTTATAGCTGTATGATTTGTTAAACTCTGCGCATATTGTTCAGAGTTGTACGTTTGTATGTTTCTTTAATCATTAACTGTGTAGAAACTGACCTTGACTCCATTCTATGAAGATGAGTTGTAGCTGTGGTTAATTATTTTAACTTAACAGTAAATTTATATCTGGCACACATACGCTTTACAACCGTTACACATTGCAACTCTGTGATCAATCTCATGGTTGAGAATGGTTCGTCTTATTTGCCTAAATTACTCTCTGTTTTAATCAAAAAGAGTAGCCCATGAAGTGGGGACAGCGAGTTTTCTCTCCCTACATCTGATTGGTCCTTAATCATATGTCTGACGCCGTATAACTCTAAATAAAATGTGTTAAGTACGTCGTTAAATAAAACATTTCCTTCCTTTCCCTGTTTTAATGTTGGTATTTGTGGATACTAACATTCCATGATTCCACTAAGGGTGCTGGATGGAATTAATTTGGTGAAAAATACTATAATACTTACTTGCTCTCTATGCTGCCATTTGTAAAAAAAAAAATTTTTTTAAGAATTGTGGGATGGGCTGGCAAGTTTCTTCCTCCTATTCAGAAAGTGTGGCTTCTGAGAGTTTCCTGTCTGGGAATTACCCATCAGTGTCCCAGCTAGCTCACCTCCCCTAATTTACAAACATAAGTGAAAGTTCTTATCACAGTTATGTTCCTCTGTTTCCTGTTCATGACCATAAAAATCCTTGGAATAAACAACTGAAAACTCGTACTACATGTATATACAAAAACTAACAGGCATGATAAATATTGAAAAGAATAAAAATCATTCTGACAATGTAATATCCACACACCGACAATCTAGAGACTTAACTGAAATGGATTATATGCATATCATTTGAAATTGACTTTATAATTAAAACCAAAAGTCTGTCTGAAACTGTCCACTTTTAAAACAACACAACACAAAGTTAAGTCGACGTTTCATCTGTATAATACAGACTTTCAGAAGTATGAGGAGAAACGGAAAACTCATAAGTATAAAAGGTCTATAAATTTATTTTACATCGTCTGATTCAAACATACAAGGTTTTTTTAACTTGTATAAAATGAAAACTGGCCTGTCATGCCTGTTATTTTTATATAGAAAACAATTGTTATAATGTTAATTCAATTTTCAGGGTTTTTTTTATTCCAGAAAGTTTCAGAAACTATTTGTAATAATGAAAAACATATGCGGTATAATGTTGATTAGGATCTTAGTTATTTTAGTGAAAACCTAAACAAAGTAACAGTCATCCTTGTAATAGATTATTGCATGCAATTATCAAAGTTAATTTTAACCATTACACTTGATGTAGCCTATTGATAAATATTCATTATAATTGTCGTTCTACTAGGTCCACATTTTGATCTGTTTATAATTGTATATTTTCCAGTATTATGTGTCTGGTTGTGTTTCACCTTTTCTATATAAAATATTTAATGTGTTTGCGGTTCTGTTTTTATTGTTTAGTTGATTTTGCTCCTGCTGCTAATCGAATAGAGTAGCCCATGAAGTGGCAACTCCAGGTTTCCTCTCTCAATATCTGTGTGGTCCTTAACCATAAGTCTGATGCCATATAACTGTAATTAAATTGTGTTGAGTGTGTCATTAAATAAACCATTTCCTTCCTTGTCTGTCCATTACATAAAGTATTTTTTTGTCTGTTCAAGAAAAGCAACCAAAAACCAAGCCTTTATTATCTAAACTTTTATGGCTTAATTTCTTGTATGTTTATTGTTTTATTTAAAATTTTAACTGGCTATTTCTTGTTCCAGTCAGTGCACCACAGCTGGTTTATCAAGGGCTTTGATAGTTGCAAATCAGTCTGAGATAGTGCTTATAAATTTTTTTGCTACTAATGAAAACATGTACCAGGTTTTCTCCCTTAACTATATGTCAAAATTACCAAATGTTTCACAACCAATAGCAGATTATTAATAAATCAATGTGCTCTCGTGTTGTGGTTAAAACAAACTTATTTTTTCATTATCTACACCATGGGCTACTTTTATTTGCAGCAAGGAATGTTTATAAGCATCAGTCTACATACAGAAGAATACCTACCATTGTACATTATTGGCTGGAATGATAAATATTCCGATGAATCCACGGACAGGGATAGACCCTAGACTGACTGCACCTAGTGCAAGATATTTACGACTCGGCCATTTCCTACCCACCAGGCAAATCCTCCAATTCGGGTGAAAAATGATAGATATTAGGTCAAAATATGCTGACCTGAGGCCTTTTAACCATGTATTTTCATCATTCTACCCTCAAAATTAGTTGTAATCCATGTTTAAATGAGTAGTGATTCGTTTGCAACCCTATATAGCTGTATGAAAAAAGGTGTTATCCAGATTGGTTTTTTTTTGTTTAATTCAGCCAAAACCAGCCAGCTCTCCCACCCCCACCCTTACAAAAAATGGGGAGTATGTATGATTAAGTATAAACATGAAAATTGTACAAGTAGTAACATTTTTGGTACATTATTGAAAATTCTTGTCCTAAGTGCTTTAGAAATAGGATCAAATCCACTAACGGGTTTTGGTACATCTATTCTCTTAATTGCTTTTTCTTTCTTTTTCCCTATCCGAATCGGTGGTATAGCAAACCCAATCGTGGGTCTAGAAGAGTACATGCAAATAGCCGAATATTAATAATTAAATGTGCTTGTGGTGACATTAAACAAAACAAACTATTGAAAGCTCTGACACGACTGTATAATCGGTAGGCTTACTAATGTGCACGTTTAAGATTGTAGTATGCGAGCTGCATGTTGGTACATGACAACGGTATTATCAGCTGAAAGGTCTGAATAAATTTCAGTGGTGGGTCACAGTGGATTAATTTATTTTTTTGTTTAACGACGCACTCAACACATTATAATTACGGTTATATCGGCGTCGGACATATGGTTATGTCGAGAAAAAAACCCAGTGGTTAGCTGACGGGGATCGATCCTAGACCGACCGTGCATCAGGCGGGCACTGTACCACTGACTATGTTGCCCGCAAGTCACAGTGGAAGTGCAATACTTGTTTTAAACCGGTGTTCACGAAAATCTCGTTTAGTAAATCTGCTCGTTTTATTAGGCTATATTTGTTATGGCATCACGTGTGTCGTCTATATCATAGAAAACCAATAGTAATGTACTTACACTTTTAGTGTGTTTGTGTGCGGATGTTGGTGGTAGTTTTTAGTATTTTTCTTTTTCTTTTTATATTATTATTATTATTTATTTATTTTTTTATTTTATTTTTTGCTGGGAGGGTGGTGATTAGTTGTTGTTTTTTCTTACCTGTTTAATCTTTAAATTAAACCGGAATATAATTCCGTTGTTAAGCACTGTATCAACAACTTGCGTTTTATCTTTGATCAGTGCACTTTGACATCGATCAACTAACACGGTGACATTACTGTAACGGTACGAGTAGGGGAGTTACCTGTACAAAGCAGGCTACAATGAGACAAGTTCAAACTGCTCAAATCTTTTCTCAAGGTAAGATTTATTTTATACACCATATCAGATCATAAGTATTCATTACCATGGATTTGCCAGCTTATTGTTATATACAAAGAATGTGATATCATCATTTCATGTAACACAATATAGATGAAACGTATGTGCTAAGATTATAGTGTTGGGAAGTGGAGGCGGAATCATTAGTAGGTTGTCCGGTAAAAAGAAAAAGAAATGTCCGAAGCACCCTTTTTCAGTAAGGTACGTGCAACCTTGTTTATTTGATGATGGTGACATCCCTGGCGGGAAGACTGGTAGAAACTGAAATGGAAGTACAGTCAAGTCAGATATATAATGAACGACATTGAAAATGCACCACCAATTTTTATTTTATTTTTATTTTTTTAGTTAGCTTTAATTCATCTACGTATGAAAGACACGTAGGGTCATAATGACAAGTCAATAACACGTATGATAACCATCTGCAGAGACACACGTCATGCAACGTCTTCTCACCGACCGGATAAGTCTGCGAATAGTGTTATGGGGGATAGCATTCCACTCCTGCTGTAGTGCATTTTCCAGTTCTCTAAGGTTATTCATTTGTGAATGACGTGAGATGCGTTGACCAAGGTAATCCCAAAGATGCTCCATTGACGATAACTCAGGGGACAGTGCTGGTCATTCAAAGGGACATTATTGTTTGCTAGATACAGTGTTGTAACACGTGCTGTGTGCGCTCGGGCGTTGTCATGCTGATATGTGTATATATATTATTTCATTTATGTTGATTTTATTGCAGATAACCCTACAAGACACAACTCTTAAAAGAGCGGCCATTTTTATTAGTCTGTAATACAAACACCAGACAACTGAAATGTCCGCTGATCCACAAACTGTCGTCTGCTCGATGACGGAGAGTGAAAAAGTCCAAAATCTGCTGAGATCCTACACACACATTCTGACCAAGGAGAGTGAAAAGGTGATCAGCAGGATAACTGACATCAGAGGTCACGTCGAGGACACTCTAGCGTCCAAGAAAACGCTCACCGGAGACCTCAGGCTGTGGGAGAGGAACATGATCGCGGCAGTTCACGCGGAGGCCGAGAGATGCATCAAGGATTTAAACGTCCAGACTGACTCGCAGCTGACGAAGTTGAGAGATCTGGAGGAACAGCTACAGAGTCTGCTGGTGACTCTGAACGAGGTATGTCTGAAGCTCAATATCCTGACCATCCAAACTTTCACAGAGAACAACATGGAACATACAGTGCGTAACATTCGTAATGACATCAAGGTGGAGTTGGAAAAACTGTGTTTTCCTGACCAATTTCATGTGGAAGAATTTTGCTTGGTTCCTAATATTACACCTGGCCAGAGTTTGGTGAATATAAGAAAGTGTCCATTGCTTTTGGATGAACATAAACAGAACATACTTCATCCAGTTAGTATAGAAAAAACGATATCATTGGGCAAAACGATCAAGTCTGGAGTATCAGGTGATAGGGTTTATCCTATGATAGGAGACATCGCCGTTGTACCTCCCGATGACGTCATCGTCGTTTGCGACTGGAAGAACAAGTGTCTGAAATCATTCTACAAATCCTACAACAGTCGGCTTGCCATGTCCTTCAAGTCGCCATGTTTGTCAAGCGAACTGCTGGCGGAAGTGGACTGTGTCCCATGGCATCTGGCTGCAATAAGCGAAAACACGGTTGCTGTGACAACCAACCACCACCAGATCCTGCTTGTGGACGTCTGGCCCAGCCTCGCTCTCAAGTCGCGGATACCAGTGAATCAGTTTTATCATGGAATACGTCTTGTCAACGAAACTAGTCTCGCTGTCAGTTACAACAAGAATGGCAGCATTGTGGTGGACATAGTATCGCATGAAGGTCGCGTGGTGCATACCATCAATACGGGAGTTGTGGGTGATGTCTGGAATATATGCTTCGACGTCAGTTCAGATGAAAATATTCTCATTGGTTCACGTTCGTGTGTCTCGTGCTTCAATAAGCAAGGTGTTGCTATATGGGTCTTCCCAGGACCCAATGTGCGAAACCTTAAACCTGTGAGTATCTGTTCTATTGGAGCTGACAGGTTCATCGCCGTGGACAGATCGGGTAAGGTGGTCTGTATCAACAGAGTCTCAGCCGAGATTACTGTTTTATTATCGAAACTAAGTGGAGTTATGGAACCTACGTGCGTCTATGTGACATCATCTTTGTTATGTCTTGCAGAATGGAGGTCTGGAAAGATAAAATTGTTTAATATAGACATGAATAAAAAATAATGCCCAAGTCAACATGGAAAATACTTCTGAATTAGAAACTATATAGCTATGTAGACTAATGACATTTAATTTGTCATCATCGCCAATTTATGAGGGTGGAATGTGAGGCCTGGATTTTATAATATATATTCGTTCCAAAAACAAGATATTATCATCATCATCATCATCATCATCATCATCAACAACAACAACATCAAAATCAACCTTTTCCAACATTAAATATTTATTATTATTTATAACAATTTATAAATGTGTTTTTACTGTTGGAGCGGGATGTAGCTCAGTCCGTTTAACGACACCACTAGAGCACACTGATGTATTTATTGATTATTGGATGCAAGACATTTATTAATATTGGCATTTTGACTTCTTTATTTCATTTCCCTAAGGAATTCTAAAGTGTGTGTGTGGGTTTTTTGTTGGTGTTTTGTTAACGAAACGGTGAGATTTTAAAGATGGTCTTATAGAGTAATACCGCTACATATCTCCATTAGTAGCAAGGTGTCCTTTATATGCAGCATCCCACAGACAGAAAAGCACATATCACGGCTTTTGATATACTGTGATCGAAACTGTGAAAAAAAAATGGCCATGATATCCACTGGTTTCATTTAATTCATATGTGAGTTCTCTGCTCGGGTTAACTTCGGTACACTTTTTCTCTTTGTTTCTTCAAATTATTTTCGTGCTTATATCCAATTAAGGTTCAAGAACGATGTCCTGGGCACATACACATCAGCTACTTGGGCTGTCTGTCCAAGACAGTGGGTTAATGGTTAGTGAAAGAGAAGAGGGTTTAGTGGTCTTACACCTACCCACAGTCGTTAAAACTCGCTCTACGTGAGAGCCGGTACCGGGCTGCGAACCCAGTACCTAATGGGCTTATGTTTGATGACCTAACCGCGACACCACCGAGGCCGGTACACTGTTTAAATCAATGTTATTAGACAGGTTAAGGTTACACACCGCCATTAATTACTCCATGCAATTCAATACAATTTCTATGTCAGAATATATTCTGTGAAAAATACAACACTGTTGAGGGTCATATGACTACTAATTTTAGGGAATTGAAAACGATCGTGCAAACAAAATCAACATAGGTCGACCATGAAACGTTCAGTCAGCCACCGCCCCTTGTTGGTGTTATACAAGACTACGGTACTACACTACTCGCAGTGGCTTATTTAAAAATACTACACAGGTCAACCAACTCGTAATTTTCAAAAAAAAGATTTCAAACGACGTATCAGAATTTTGTAGCATTTATTTTATAAAGAACTGTTTCCTAAACCGGACTATATTAAGCATTTGGAATTCATATAGACTCAGAAAACCTGTAATATGAAGTTCTGTTGGCGGAATTGATAGGGCGAAAAT
>JAECMU010269539.1:0-11663 GCA_016106625.1 Dracogyra subfuscus | reverse complement strand
AATAATCTTAGTGTAGTGATGGGGAGGGAGGCTGATAGCTCCCCTCGATTATTATTATTATTTTTTTTTTTGTGTGTGTGTGTTTTGTTTAACGATGCACTCAACACATTTGAACTACGGTTATATCAGCGTCAGACATATGGTTATGTCGAGAGAAAAACCCCGGTGGTTAGCTGACGGGGATCGATCCTAGACCGACCGTGCATCAGGCGGGCACTGTACCACTGGGCTATGCTGCCCGCAGCTCCCCTCAAATGACGAGATCTGATTTAAATGGGTTTCACTATTCTGTGCATATATAGTAAATTATTTTTACTTTTTTTTTCAGATCCAGTCAGTTGGGGAAAGCTTGTTCTGTGATGAAGATTGCTGGGTGCTTCAGGTTTGTGTATATTTCTTTCAATTACATTAAAAAAAAAAATTCCTTTATGAACTATAAAGCAGACACGGGTGCAGAGGAAGGTTTGGGATGAAAAAAATTCTTCCCCTCTGCTTCAACAAAATGTTCTTTTTTACAAGTTTATTTTTCAGGAGAGTATGACCTGACCCCCTTTAATAATATGTTTCCTACAATGAAGAACCCCCAGCACAATTTCTGCTTGTGTGTTTGCAAAGCCTTTTCAATTTTCCCACACCCATCCTTTTAAATGTGACACAAATGTAGGATGTCTTCCAAAGTGTTGTTATGATCTATTTAGTATACATGTAGTTGCCATGGTAGTTTGTTTTTTTTTTAGGTTTTTTTTAGGGGGTTTGTTTTGTTGTTTTTTGTTGTTTGTACATGCTTTTAACATAAGGAATGATGGGTGAAATGAAACTAGTTTTTTGTTGTTGCCCTTTTTCAGCAAAGACTCCCAAGTTTGATCTGTTTTAAAACTTTTGATGTTTTGATGAGTTCGTAATAGGATGTTAAGATTGCATTTAAGGAGATTAATATTTATATGATTTATGACAGTAATTGGCAATCCATATTTTTGTAAAACATTTTACAGTTAATTACATTTTTATTTCAAAGACTTTTAATCTATACGCTTACAAACAAGTACTGTATGTATGCAGAAATCATTAATCAAGAATACTCTTTGAGCTGAAATACATGATTTATTTAATGGTTATGAATCCTGTCTTGTAAAGATTGAACTGATTATGTCATTTTGATTAAACGTAACTGCAGAGTCATACCATAGTTTAATAATGATACTTAATGGTAAAATTTTATTTATGAAATAATTGTATTGAAAGGATAATTACAGCAAACTTTTAAAGATTATACAAAGTTTATTTAATTTGTCTTCTTCTTAACCATACAGTGTTTTAGAAAACTGAAATACAGGGTCATAAAATAACTATTACTATTAGTGCGTTTAGTTTAATAACCAGGGACAAAATATTATTATTACTAAATCCATGTAGCTATGGTCTTTTGAAGTTGTGAACATTCAGAACTTGTTGCTTTTCAGTTAATTCAATGTTCTATCATAATATTAAAATGTACAGAGAAATCGGACATCTAGCATACACACTATGGTAGATCAGAACATCAACCATATCAACATATTTTTTGACAATGCTCATTTGATACTGCTTGTTAAAATGTAATCTTGAAAAGTTATTTTGCACATGTAGTATTATAACACTGTGACTGCATAAAGAATAAAATCTTAGGTCAATGTGGTAAAATGGAAAAGCACTCAAAAAACCTTTGATTTAATAGCTAGCCCTTGGCATACATGTAGTTATTATTTTCAGATAACAGTATATATATGTATTCTGTTCAAGGGACTGTATTGATTAAATTTGTTGATTTATTGTAAATGTTTTCTTTTAAAAGTGACACGCATTTTGGTTGAATGACTTGTAAGTTGTGTGTGTCTGCCAGTCATAGTCTGCTTTTGCCATATTGAGTGATAATTACAATATGCCCCAGGCTTCTAGAGTTAATGCATCATTTTGATCTGTCCATTAGTAACATAAGAAAATAACACATGATCGAAACCTAAGGCTATACTGTTATTTTTCTGGGTGCCTGGTATTTTATCTGATATAAATGTAAAATAGTTTTGCATTTGTTGGGCCTTCTAGGCAGGTTCTTGAGGATGTTGCCAATTTATATTGTAGAAGAATGCTTTTTGATCATCACATCAAAGGTTTTATGACGGTTATGCCTTGTGCGATAAAGAATATAGGTACATTTTACAGTTTTTCCTGGACATTTAAATGCTTTGTATTAAAACATAATACATATATACATTTTGTTTTTAAGTATATATTCATTTAAAAATTTAGGTCTCGAAATATTTCATTTCAAGATTGAAAAATATATACATGTTTATCGGTTGTTGAATATTTTACATTTGCTAATTATATTACAAGCTTAAGATTTTGTTATTTTCGTTAATTTTAAATCCATTTATCAATAGTTGAAATAAATGTTTATGATTAGTATAATCATAAACGGTTAATGTTCAGTTATAACATTTGATGAAATATTTATGAAAATCAAAGAAAACAATGAAAATGTGGAAGTAGAATTAATGTAAAAAAAACCTGATGCTGTCACAGCTGTATATATTCCATTGACCTATATCCTGGGCATTTGGGGGTTTTCTAAGTTAGTCTTGGAAATGGCAATCTTATAGGTGGTGCAGGAGAGATGTAGCATCCCATTATGGATCTCCTGGGAGTGGCAGTCCTCTTATGGATGAATGAATGAATGAATGTTTAGGACATCCCAGCATGAAAAATACATTGGCTATTGGGTGTTAAACGGTTGTAAATGTAAACAGTAAGTGTCCTAAGGATGAACACCTGACAGTAAATCCTGGAAGCAATCAGGACTTGGCCTAAAACTTCCTTTTGACTGCCTTATGCAGAGATACAATTTTGACAACAGAATATGATTTTGTCATGTAATGAAACTACTGTAAAACTTATTTAGCCAGCAGCCATGCAGTATTAAAAGGCTCTGTATTTATTATTATTCCTAATCATATAAACTAGTAGAAATTGATCAACACCAGGAAGCCATTAATGTTAAAATACTATATCTTGCTGTTGTCCCCAATCATATGGAATAGCACAGATCTTTTGACCATTATTAATTAAGCAGCCAGCTGTTTTAAGAAGCCGTTCCAATACTCACTTGAGTGGCTGCTTGGATAACTACTATATATTGTAATTTATCCTTATATCAGTATATATATATGAAATGATATGACACCGTCTAGATACATTTATAGATTTTTTCGGTCAGTGACCTGAAGTAAATTTGTTTACTTCGATCTACATTTAAAACAAAATTCATGTTCATACTTTTTATTAAAGGGATATTCCTGAGTTTGCTGCAATATTTTAAGATGTTATCGACAAATAAAATATTTCTATGATTAAACTTGCATATTAAATATATTTTCTTGTTTAGAATATTAGTGTCTGTATATTAAATGTGATTGTTCTAATATTTGTACTAAGTTAGTTTTCATTTTATTTTCAAATATTTCTTTTCGTCATATGTACGAATTTATTTGAAGATGAAATCCAGTTTGGGCTTTATACAAATATTAAGATGACTAGAAACACATTAAAATATACAGACTTTGATATTCTAAACAAGAAATGTTATGTGTAAGTTTAATCGTAGAAATATTTTATTAGTGGGAAATATCTTACAATGCAGCAAACTCAGGAATGTCCCTTTAACACAATTATTCATTTCCATGCAATATGTACAAATAATGTTTCTGTCATGGTAAACATAAACTATATATTTATAAATTTGAATTTAAAACCTAGCCCTGTTTAACAATAAAATCTAACATCTTAAAAAGAATGAAATAGATGAATTTGTAATAAAACCCCATGACAAAAAAAAGAGAGAAGTTATTGCCAATAATATTTTGTCATTCTGAAATCTTAGAGAAAGCCTGCTATGTTTAGTTTCTTTCATTAACAGCAAAGGATCTTTTAAATGCAGGACAGCACATACCATTTCCTTTGATATACCAGTCATGGGACACTGATTGTGATGGAAATGGGTATAAGGTATATGCTTGTACCAAAAAATGGTGTCATATTATTATATGCATTTTGTATGACATAATAATAAAAAGTTACAGTTAGAACTAGATTGATCATAAAAATTTACATGGTTTGAGTCTGCTTGTTCAGTTGCAGGATAATCAGTATCAGATATATGTGATATCTAAAAATTAACCTCTATATAGAGAATAAATGGTTAGTGCCTTAAGATATTGGCTTTATCGTGATCCTGCTCAGGTCAGATGTCAGTATCTTGAGACAGTTAGCTATATAGTAACAGCTGATTATTCTCCAAGTACAGTATACATACATTCATTCTCACCAATTGTCTTATGTGCAGTGAAACCTCTAAAGACTGGACCCTCTGTAAACTGAATACCCTCAAAACCGGACGTGCCTTTTTAAAAATCGGTATATAATTTAACCTGTCTAAACCAGATCCCTATTAATACTGGAAATTTTTATTGGTCCCAAGGTTTACAGGGGTTTCTCTGTATTTAATATTTGTATCAGCTGTCAGAAATTAGTAGAATATTAGGTTGAAATCCAGTGATAAACTATACTAAATTAAGAATATCAGAGTTGCTGATTTCTATTTTGTTATATAAATGCATGTTCATTAATTATTCATCTTTAATCAAAAATAGATGTAGACTTTTGGAGAAACAAACTAAAATCTCAAAATATCACAGTGTTAAGGTATTTAATATCCATAGAGTAGTTAGCATAGGTATTTTTGATTGAGTATCAGAATGGCATGTTGACAGTTATATTGTCAGTTTTGTAGCCAAGCTGTACCGCTATATAAAAGGCTGGTTAATTGAATTTTAAAGCCTGTTTATACATGTTGTATGTGTATTGCTTTTTTTTCTTAAGTAAATATTAGTTACATCATATAAGGGTTTTTTAATTAGGGTAAACATTTCGTTAAGAATTAATAACAGTTTAAGTTTATTATATATATTTTTTTTAATTGTATTCCATGAATCAAAAGGATCACAAATAACATTTTATGTGTATACTACGTAAGTAATATACATAATTTTCCTTAGTATTTAATAAACAAAAAGGTATAAAGCTGATATCCCCAAGTCTTGTTTATCAAGCTAATTCATAAATATTTTTACAGCTATAAATATTCTATAGGTGTAGCATATTAAATAAATACTTGTAATGTTCTGACTTTACGTAAAGTATTTGGTGGAGCTAGATCAAATTGCTTTAGGCCATTGTCCCAAGTAACTAACGGTATTCAAGTTAGACTATAAAGTTTAATAACAATGGCTCCAGCTTGGTCACAGTTAGCATGCTAAGTTAATTTCTCATCTAAAGCCATTGCATTCAAGGCAACAGGTTATCAAAACTAGACTTCCAAGGGGTATTTTGGGATAAACAATTTGTTACCTCACTTCTGTAAGAAAATTATATTAAAGAATTGATTTTACTTTTAGTTAAATATGAAATTTAATAAAATCTGGAGATTAAAAAAGAAGAGAATTGGTAGGGAAATTTTTGTTGTTTACGTATAATATTTTCCTTGTGAATTTGGAGGAATTGAAGCCAAATTATGTACCCTTGTTTTTGTAATGAGTGATTATTGGAATAAGTGCCTCCCACCCATGTCATTATATATATCATTCTAGAAGAAGCCCTAATTGCCTGTCCGGTGACCTGCTCATATTGGTGATTTAGACTGGCTCCCTGATGGGATAGGTCTGCATGTCTGCTAGCGCATAACAAGAACCCAATCAAGTCTTAAACAAGGAGTGTTTTGGATTTCACTTGTTAGCTTCAAACATGCAAATGCCTCATAAAGAAAACTTAGGCCAATGAGAAATGATCATTGTGCTTCCTCATTCGATCTGAAATACCCAAGTGTGTAATGAACAAATCAACCCTGCTTGAAACTGAAGTAAGTGAGACGGTAATTAAACGTATGATGCTCAAACATGGAGCATGATAAATATTTTTAGAAAATACATATGTAGTAGTCATGACAAGGTTTAATCTGATCATGAACTCCATTGTACAATTTGTGATTTCCGTCAGTGTGTTATGTAACAGCTGCTTGTTTGCTGATAAAACAGCAGTCAGTATAATGGCAGTCAGTATAACAACAGTCTATAATGGCATTCAGTATAACAACATTGAGTATAATGGCAGTCAGTATAACGGCAGGCAGTATAACAACAGTCAGTATAATGGCAGGCAGTATAACAACTGTCAGTAAAATGGCACTCAGTATAACAGCACTCAGTATAGCGGAAGTCAGTATAACGGTAGTCAGTATAATGGAAGTCAGTATAGCAGAAGTCAGTATAGCGGAAGTCAGTATAACAGTCAGTATAACAGCAGTCAGTATAACAGTCAGTATAATGGCAGTCAGTATAACAGCACTCAGTATAACGGTGTAACAGTCAGTATAACGGCACTCAGTATAACGGTGTAACAGTCAGTATAATGGCAGTCAGTATAACAGCACTCAGTATAACGGTGTAACAGTCAGTATAACGGCACTCAGTATAACGGTGTAACAGTCAGTATAACGGCACTCAGTATAATGGCACTCAGTATAACGGTGTAACAGTCAGTATAGTAACAGTCATTATAACAGCACTCCGTATAACCGTGTAACAGTCAGTATAACGGCACTCAGTATAACGGCACTCAGTATAACAGCGTAACAGTATAATGGCAGTCAATATAGCGGAAGTCAGTATAGCAGAAGTCAGTATAGCGGAAGTCAGTATAGCGGAAGTCAGTATAACAGCAGTCAGTATAACAGCAGTCAGTATAACAGCAGTCAGTATAGCAGAAGTCAGTATAACAGCAGTCAGTATATCGGCAGTCAGTATATCGGCGGTCAGTATAACAGTCAATATAGTGATAGTCAGTCAGTATAGCGACAGTATATCTATAGTCAGTATAATGGCAGTCAGTATAACGGCAGTCAGAATAACTTCAGTCAGTATAACGAAAGTCAGTTTTACAGCATCCTATTAATTTCTTATTATAGAATCTCTTTCTTCTTCTTTTTAAATTCCCTATCCGTCATTTACACATTTTTTAATTTTTATATTTCAACTTTCAACTGTCAGAAACACCCCAAATAAAAAAAAATTCACACCAGGTTCATTTTGAATGTATAGCTATATGTACATATAATTATGTTCAGTTCATGTGATGTGTTTCAAGATTGATGTTTGTCTATGTGTAATATAAGTTTACTATCCCCTCTAATACATGTGGCAGATGCATATCATGTTCCTTGTGTTCTCTTGTCATTTCCAGTCACACCATCATGACTGATCACCTATTCAGTACTGTCACACAAACACATGATGGCACATCATTACTGAAAATTAATCACCCCCACAGAGCTCTGTACAGTATATATACAACAGGTTTATATTAACCACAGTAGGAAATGTAACTATTATGGCGTAACTACTGTGCATGTAACTTTATACAGTACAGTATAACTCGTCTAAAGTGGACACCCTCAGGACCAAGTAAAAAGTCAAGTTAAAGAGATGTCTGGTTTAGGAAGGTTCTGTTCTGTATAGAATTCCAGTTTACAGAGGGTCTTATTTTGAGAAGTTTCACTATATCAGACAAAGCAATTTATATGGTTAAAAATATAATTTCTCTAATTTTGGACTTCTGAAGTTATTAAGCATGTATTAATTATGGTATTTAAGTAATTCATTTGCTGAAATATAAAGTTTTTACAAGACAAAAATACATATTTAGCACTATTCATCAATTATGTCTTGGCAGGAAGTTTGCCTTTTTCGAAACAAAATTGGGCTATTTTTTCCCAAAATAAAATAAAAGGGCTTTATTTACGTCATAATGCTAAAATCCAGCTGTAATAAAATAAAAAAATTCAGTGCGTCATATATACTGCAAATTGTTTTTATCACTTCCAAAGCAGTGGTTTTAAGATGTTTTTCTAATATGAAGCTTTACAGAATCACTTGAACAACCAATCTTTTGAGACATTTTAGTCCACATGACTGACTTAGGTTATTGGCAAGAAAACTCACTCGATCTCAATTTCAGGTTGATTGTCTTCAAATTAGTTTTTTCGTCTCTGGTGTTTTTATCATGTTCAAACTAGCATTTTCTGGCTCTGGTCTGGTATTGGAAACAGTGGCTATTTGCGATAAGCAAATTAGTGCTGGGACATTGAAAGTAGCCAGTTTTGTCATGACTTGAGCCACCCAGCAATCTCCAGAGTGCCATTTGTGAGAGCTAGAAACTAAAACTGGCTTTTCACTAATCATGTATGCATCCTGTGTTGTGTGTTGAATCTTGTTTCACATGATCCGTCAAACAGTGTCACAGTAATGGATCCCTAAAGTCAGAATACAAAAAGTCAGAATACGTTGGGTTTTTATCTTTAGGCTTATATACCTTTACTACAGTTATGTTACCCTGGAACATATACTAGGCCAATGAATTGTGGTCATCATTCTAGTTGGATGGGTGATAGCATGGCTCAGTGGTAAAATGTTCACCTGATTCACAGTTTATTTAGGATTGATCCCCCTGTCAGTGTGTCCATGCACTGGGCTATTTCTCATTCCAGCCAATGCTCCCATTAACTATTGTAGAATATTCTATTTTTGCGTTTCTCGTGTGTGAATGAAATTCGTAAAAATAAAGGCGGACAAAAAAGAAAAATATATATAGTCTCGTTCAACTATACCACATTAGTTTGCAATGTACGAGACTAGTAGTGACAAAGTGGTGCTCCCTCCTGTTACAGAACAAACCACAAAACACAGAAGCTGTTTAAAACTTTAAGTACATACATGATAATAAAACAATACTAACGCTAAAAAGCTTTATGCTGTTTACCTTCGCATGTGCTGGTGATCTGTTCATCAGACAGTCTACAAATGTTAACAATGGAAGTAAACATGCATTATCACAGTATATTAAAAATGTGGAAGTGAAAAAATATTTCAGATATTTCACAATTTTATTTTTATTGTTTGCAAAGGCCTGCAAGTCTGAAACCAGTTCATATTAAATCTGTTTTTCCTTTCATAGCATCAAATATTGTTTCAATCAAACTTAAGTTACTGAGTACTAGTAGCTTGTGCCTTCAAATTTTGTTTTGTTTGTTTTCGGTTTTTATTTTTATTACAATTATAAAGATTAAGAAAAACTGCATGCGGTAAGCACATTCTGTAAGCTTATTAACTTGTAAACAATAAAGTCTTGTTGGTTAAAGCAGGAAAACTATTGTTTTATGGTTTCACAGTTTAATTACAGCAAATCTCTGCTGTGTATAGCACTCGTGTGTACATGTAGGATTAGTTCTATGGATTAGCGTAACAACCGTCAAAACTAAATTCCATTTCTAAAACAAAATTATTGACATCTGTACTTCGTTTTTTTATTGATGAGGGTTGAGGCATTCACGAAAATAAAGGTTTACGAATTAACCCATTTTCATTAAATCGCAAAAATTTGATCCCGCGAAAATAAAGTATTCTACAGTAATATAACAAAGGCTGTTGTATGTACTATATCTTGTCTGTGAGATGATGTGTATAAAACCATTGCTGCTAAATGAAAAGAGTAGCCCATCCCATGGTGGCATTGAGTTTTCATTCTCAATATCTTTGTCATTTAGTAATCATTAAATATTGAACATTTGAAAACAAAAAATAAAATTTCACTTTGCCATAGATCAGGGTTGCATCATAATATATATACATGCATCATGGATGGACCAATAAATATGAGTAGTCCAAAATGACCAACCAAGTAATGTAGCAGAATGGTAGAGCAGTAAAACATATACCTACCTGATGTGCAGTAAGTTGTAGGATCAATCCACTCTGGTAGAGTTATTCCCATTTTCACTTTTATTTCCACTTCTATTGCCACCATAACTTGTCTCATGCTGTTAAACCTTACCTGTGTTTGACACCCAGAAGCTGATGTATTTTTTGTTCATTTATTTACAATAGTCAAACATTGTTGTATAACCTATAGGTGTAATGTTATTTGTGTGAATGTATGTTATACTGATGGACAGAAATACAGTGAAAAACCCCTCTAAACCAGACACCCTTAGTACCAAGTAAAATGTCCAGTTTTAAGAGGTATCCAGTTTAGAGAGGTTAAGTGTTTTTACTAATTTAAAAAAAAAAAGACTGAAAAATGTCCACTTTTGAGAGGTTTCACTGTAACAGACTCAAACCAAAGCCATAATTTTGGATCATTAGTTTTATGAATAATCCTAGCAATTTCAGTCAAACAGTTCATTTATAAAGCTAAACAGCTATTTCAGTCGCCATTGTTACATATTTTCTAAAGAATAGATTAGATTAGATTTAAGAATTATAGATTTGTGAAGAAATTAGCTTATTATTTTTCATGAATCTCGTATATTCTCCACCACTTAAATGACAACATGCATTCTATTTTGTAGTGTTATTAAGATGGTTTTTATGATGTTTTCTGAGGGGAAAAAAACCCTAATGTCATCCTGCCTAGTATTAATGGTTTGGTGTGCCATACTGAGTATGTGAATAAGCACTAGAGTGCTGTAGTTTCCCATCTTTGTTTCGCACGCAAATGATCAATAGTAAAGTTTTAAGACCAGCATGCATCCCTGTGAGATACAGCTCTATACTATAACAGATTATACAATAAAAATTGGCTGCCTTTGTTAGAAATAAAAAGTGTTGACCTTTAAAATGGAAGCTATACGCTTTAAGCATAAAGTACCTCCCAAGCTGAATAAACATTTGATGCTCATATACTTTATGTCCTTCCACTGTCATAAACTGGAAATGCCACTGTTTATTTATAATGCACAGTCATTAAAATGTAACAAAACTTTAAAGTTAGTTATAGTTAATAAAATAAAATCTGGACTGTTTTAATGTTTTCAGTATGTTTATCTTTAATGGTGATAGTGGATCCATGAAGTTTAGTCATATACTGCAACATCATGTTAAGTTAAGATCTAAAATTTCTGAGGAAAGTTTGATGAGAATTCTAAAAAGGCACTTGTTAATTTTCTAAGATCTGCTGAGGGAGCAGAAGTCTATTTCATCCTATAATCCCATGGTTTATGCAAGATTCAAAAACTGTTAAAGGGACATACCCTAGTTTTTAAACACTAAGACATAGTTTTGACTATTAGAGGTATTTTTGGATAACTGAAATCATACTTTACTTAAATTTTATTGTTTAAAGTATCCATTTCCGTACATTAGAAGTGTTTTTGATCATCCTGATGTTTGTTAATATCACAAAATGCATTTCTCATATTTTTAAAAAGGCACGTGCCTCTGAGAAGTAACAGTTATGTAGTAGAGTTTTATTCTATTTTAGAGGGTATTTCACCATTTCAAAGTCAAAAACTCATGTTTCACTCAATTGTAACTTTATCAAAATGTGTTACAGGTTTGTAAATTAAACTAACTTAATGTTAATTTTCATAAACTGAAACTATGGTATGTCCCTTTAAATAGAGTTGAACATGGATAATGGTATCCATGTAATTTAAAAATGTGTGATCAGGAAAAAACAACATGTCTTCTATCTTCCCCTATCTGCCCTTGTATATAAGCTAGCTGCTTGTTATGTATTGC
>JAECMU010269436.1:0-11974 GCA_016106625.1 Dracogyra subfuscus | reverse complement strand
ACATCATTATTGATCTGAAGACCGCCTGCTCCAATGAATGATGCTAAACCTCAGAGTTAAATGGATGCATTACCTTTTTACATGGGACAGGATATAGTTAAGTAGGAGAAAGCTTACCTGGGGGGTGTTGTGGGAGAAAAAGGGCATGTAAAAGATACCTTGCTGCTTTTTGGTAAAATTAGACTGTGGCAGCAGCAGGTTTCAACTCTGCAAGTCAGGACCAAGTAAAAAGTCTGGTTTTAAAATGTATCCAGTTCACAGAGGTTCTCTTCTGCACATATATTTGAAAAGGGACCTAGGAAATGTCCGGTTCGGAGGGAATTCTGTTTCTGAGAGGTTTCACTGTAGTTTCATTTCAGTTTGTGTCCACGCTTATATCCATGCCTTGGGCACATGCCTCATAGTAGTAGGATGTATACTGTCAAATCAAATCCCATAGACAACAGTAGTAACATATGTGGCTAAACTCCTACCTGCAGTGTATTAATTGACATAAATGCCATGGATATAAATACTACTACCCCTCACCCTTAAAGTGAATCAGAAAAAAATTGGGGGTCAAGCTGCTCATTTCTGAGATAATGGGTAGCATCTATGACTACCCTAGTTCTTGTGGCAAAATAGTGGTTGGTTCCATGAAACTATTTGGTGCCACTCATGGGAAAATCTTTTACTAGAGAATACATCATTTTGACTGCCACAAAAGAGGACTGCCACTTCTAGAATAGTTTTCTAAATCAAAGCTAGCACAGGACAGTGCTCTCTCTCTCTCTCTCTGGGTGGGAGCCAAAACATGGTTCAAACCCAATTCCCACCAGCTTTAATAAGGTTCATGGTTTAACCACTATACCACCAATGCCGATATACATGTATATATTTTGTTACCAATCTGTACTGTTATAGCTGGTAAAGTCTGGATTGTGTTATTGCACATGGGAGATGAGAAAACCACTGATGGAAGTAGAAATAGATAGCCTATTATCTCAGAGGGTGTTCATTACAGCAGACAAAATAAACAGACAATGCCAAGTATTCACACTGATACCATCATAAAAAAACAATGCTAATTTGCTTGTTTTATTTGTACATTTTGTTTCAGAACAAATCCTTAATGAATTCAAATTTATACTGGATTGATTTTTTGTTTGCCGATCTCTCAATTTTGCTCAATATAACTTTTTCCACGTTTGAAATGATATTTCGTCTTTGAAAACATGAAATTAACAGCTGTATCTGTTATCTTGTTTATTGGTTTTGTGTTCATTTGACAGCTTTGAACGTTGTTTTCTTTACAAATAGTTTGCACCTGCTCTGTTTTTGTAAAATCTGTTATTGTGGGAGTGGTATTTGTATGAACTCTTTAACCAGTTTACCATAATATGAATTATAATTGATTTCTAGAAGAAACTGATACATTGACCTGATAGTGTATCAACAGAAGATAATATGATGAACAAACACAGTTGCAACTAAAACTTGAGTTCTGTTGCCCTTACTAATCTAGATGTCTTGCTAGTGTTGAGCTAGAGGTACAGTTTGTACTGACCTAGAGGTACAGTTTGTATTGATCTAGAAACACAGGTTGTGTTGACCTAAAGGTACACATTGTGTTGAGCTAGAGGTACAGATTATGTTGATGTAGATGTACAGATTGTGTTGACCTAGAAGTACAGGTTGTGTTGACCTAGAGGTACATAGTGTGCTGACCTAAGAGGTACATATTGTATTGACCTAGATGCACAGGTTGTGTTGACCTAGAGGTACACATTGTGTTGAGCTAGAGGTACAGATTATGTTGATGTAGAGGTACAGATTGTGTTGACCTAGAAGTACAGGTTGTGTTGATCTAGAGGTACATAGTGTGCTGACCTAAGAGGTACATATTGTATTGACCTAGATGCACAGGTTTTGTTGACCTAGAGGTACACATTGTGTTGAGCTAGAGGTACAGATTATGTTAATGTAGAGGTACAGATTATGTACAGATAGTGTGCTGACCTAAGAGGTACAGATTGTGTTGACATAGAAGTACTGGTTATGTTGACCTAAAGAAACTGGTTTTGTTGATCAAGTGGTAATACTAGTATTTGGATTGACCTAGATATAATGGTTTTATTTACCTAGATGTACTGGGCCCATGCTTGTAAAACTTTTAAAGTGTAGACTCAATCTCTAATGATGTAGTCATGATGCCTCAGACTATTAGAATCTTGAGTTTAGACTTTTAAAATGTTATAAGTACCAAGCTTGGTTGTGATGACTGGTTGCATTGACCTAAAGGTACTGGTTATGTTCATCTAGAGTTCCTGTTTGTGTTGACCTAGAGGTACTGGTTTTGCTGACCTAAAGGGACTGGTTGTATTGACAGAGAGACCGAATGCATTGATTTGGAGGTAACTTTCAGCATATATTGAAATACAGTGATATCTGTTTAAGCAGTCATATCTTTAACAAAGATACAGATTGTGTTGACCTAAAGATATTGGCTGTGTTGAGCTAGAGGTACTGGTTTTGTTGACCTAACATTACTGGTTGTGTTGACCTGAAGATATTGGCTGTGTTGACCTAGAGAAACTGGTTTTGTTAACCTCTATAGATATTGTCTTCATTGACCTAAATATACTGTCTTCATTAACCTAGATGGACTGGTTGCATTAACATGAAAGGACTAGAAATTCGAAAAACAGAGCTAAACTTCAATTTATACTAAAAGGCAAAAGTTATTATGACACACACAAATCAAAGATAATTGATGATAAGTTTTTACTGCCATGTATGCAATGTTATAACATGGAAAGAGAAATGTCCGAAAGCTATTGAAACTAGCAACAGTCCATGAAAAGGGCACACCTGCCATATGCAAATGAGTCGCATCACTAGAGGGGCTCCAGAGCGAAGTTCATACAGTCAATAGCAAGTGTGTCCACCTTGAGCACTGATACAGGTCTGGCACCATTGTCTCATTGCTGGAGAAAGTTCCTGGGAATGCTATATTGTTGTGATTCAGATACTGCTGCACAACTCTAACAATGTTTGGTTTGGTGTTATTGTGTTGTAATGTCATCCCAGGGCTGTTCTGTTGCAAAAACGGTAACACAATTGTTTGCAAAATTCCATCTGGGTACCTCACAGCATTCAAATTGCCTTCAATCACAAACATCTTGGTCCAGCCTGAAGCTGTATTTCCAAGACCTCCAAAACGATCCTCTTCAAGAACACATGGTGTCACGTAACGTTCACCTTGATATCTGTAGACACATGTCCTGCCATCAGATCAGGTGTTGTCTGCTCCACTGGAGATGTTGAAGTTGATGTTCTGGTGTCAGGATTGGCTTTCTGGCTGGGCGTCTTCCTCACTGATACACCTCTGTTGCAAGGGATGGTATGGGCTGTGAGAGTTGCTGGCTGGAACCTGTTTCACAGATGCATGGTTCAGATCCATGTATCTTGGGGAGGGGTTGTTACGGGTAGTTGGCTGCTACGGGAATGGTCCCTGACCTGGTTGTTTTGTTGATAATGTCATATGGTGTTTCTGTGGATGTTGAATTGACATGTGATATCATGCTGCAAGGTCCCAGATTCAAGCACCTCTATTATGACTTGCCATCTGTCATTTCCACTGAGGTGTGGCATGATGACATTGCATCAAATAGTTTTTTGACTTCTGAAGGATGCACATGATGGCAATGATTTGTAACTGAGTCTGGCCTATTATGGTGAACAATGGGCAGGATTTCTCCTGAATATGTCATGTTTCTTGAACAAAGCATGCACCTGCTGCAACATTTCTTTGAGCTGTTTCATGCACATTTTCTCTGGTTTACATCCATAAATGCATTCATAAATTTATTACTAAAAAAAATCCATGTCACAATAACTTTTGTCTTTGAGTATAAATCAATGTGCTCTTGTAGTGTCATTAAACAAAAGAAACTTTTACACTGTTTGCTCCACTAAGATTGACAGATCCTATTATTCATTGTACCTGTTCTCCATCCTGTCTATTTCTTGCTTCAGCCAGTGCACTATGACTGGTGCATCAAAGGCCATGGTATGTTTGTGGGATGGTGCATATAAAAGATCCCTTGCTGCTAATCAAAAAGAGTAGTGGCAACAGCAGGTTTCCTCCCTCAATATCTGTATGGTCCTTAACCATATGTCTGAGGCTATATAACCATAAATAAAATGTGTTGAGTGTGTTGTTAAATAAACTATTTCCTTCCATCCCTTTTCAATTGTAACTGCAATCCAAGTTGAATGATGTAGAGTTAATCTAATATGTACTCTTAAGCAAAACTGTCAGAAACTTGATAAAGATCTAAACACACTACAGGAATTATGAAGCCAACAACCATGAGATGTAGGTCAGATATTGCAGCAGTGAAGAATATTAGACACAGTGGAGAGAATTTAGTTGGGGATCGAAGCTTTTAATTCTAGATGATTATAATTCTATATACTTTTGTTTCTATGTGCTTTTGAGTATTGCAGGATATTTTTAATTTAGTTATTGTATTATTTTTTATTACTGACATGAGCAAATGTACAGTTTTACAGTATCGTAGCACTAAAACAGCTTCAAAATTATGTAGCATGGTCACTAGATCCATACCATCCAATAAATCAAGATTGACCAAAATTGATTGCTCTGTAAAGTACCAGTTAACCTAAAATTGATTGCTCTGTGGTGTGCAAGTTAACCTGAAATTCGTGTTAAGGTAAGTGTTATAAATACATTTTAGTTGTTTTTTAAGGATATATGTAAGAAACATAAATTTATCTTACAACTTGTTTAAAAATGTAACCAACTTGATTTTGCTCATTAAATATGTTTTGTAAGATAAATGGCATTCAATGGCAATTAGATATCATCAATCTTTCAAAGTGTTTAAACACTAAGGCATATTTTTCACTATTTTTAACATTACTTATATTTTGTTTAGATTATCCATGTCCGTACAACTGAAATGTATCTGGTCATCCTGGTGTTTATAATACATTGTGCCACAAAATGCAGTTTTCATATTTTTAAAAAGGCACGTGCGTCTGTAATGATTATTGAATTGCATTTTTGTCTATTTTTAAGGGTATTTCAAAATCACAGACTATTTTATCCATATTTGTTACATGTTTGTAAATTAACCAAGCTTAGTGTCCATTGTTATGGGTTGAAACTAGGATTTAGGTGAAAAATATGCCTTTGTGTTTAAAAACTAGGGTCTGTCCCGTTAAGACATAAAAACTTATCCGACTTGCTTTCACTTGTTAACATACATGTTTTAAACAACTCGTATGATAAATAGTGTCTAACAACCACTCATGCAGTATTCTCTGTATATCACCTGCGTAACTTGAGCTGTATACTGGAAAAGGTACACAATCATTGTTGTAAATCATGCATGTTGTATTGTCATCAGATCATTATTTCATGCCTCTCATCAATAAAGATCTCTCTTGACATGCATGTCTTCCCCCTGAATGGGAACACTGCATGCCGTGTGGTTGGTGGAGAGAGTCTTGGGTAACAATGGGTTGAGCTGATTACCTGTCACATCATAATCTAGTGAGTATAATAAACTACCGACATTACTATTGATTGACAAAAACAAAGTCTGTCAGCAGTTAGCATGTACGGTTTGCTGTTTACAAGTCCATTTCCTGTACAAATGTGAAGAAAAATAAAGGAATTGCAATTAATATAACAGTTTTCCATGTTGGCTAGTTCCAACTGTTGAAGTGATGGTAATAAACATATACTCAACAAAATTAATTAAGGGCCCATAAATGTTTTTGGCATTTTTCTTTTAAATATGATTACAGTGAAATACAGGGGCCTAATTCACAAAGATTTCTTAGGCTCTGCTAGACAACAAAACATCCTCTTTGCAAGACTTTTAGCATTGAACTGCGAGATCACAAAGTTGTGAAAGTTTAGTGAATTAGGCCCAAAATTCTTAAATTGATGTTGAGGCTTCTTATTAACATTGATGATTTAAACAACAATTTAGAGTGAATAAATATCTTTACAGATTAAGGAAGAATTTTGTTTTGTTTAACGACACCACTAGAGCACATTGGTAATTTTTACATATAGTCTTAGAGAGGAAACTGCTACATGTTTCTGTTAGTAGTAAGGGATTGCCTGCATGCACTATCCCATAGACACGATAGCACAAAGATCATCTTTGATATATACCAGTCATAGTGCTCTGGCTGTAAAGAGAAATAGACTAATGGACTAATGCTTGTGAAATAATGACTGCTGTTCTCTATTCAAATACTAGTATTTTCTGTTTAATTATTTGACTTAATAAAACAGCTAAGACAATTTTTGAAGGGACATGCTACGATTCAAAGACTACCATTTCTCCAAAAAACCAAGAACTCAGATTTATACACTGCCTGTATCATATATAGTAGCAACTCAACTCGGTATGTTTTCCCAATTTGTTTCAGCTGAATATACAATCAATCTGGAGGGCAAAATATTCTACATTTTTTCTAAATTTTAATCCATTTCTAGAAGCCCAGTTTTGATTTGACATCACTAATAATACTTCTTTCCACAATAACAGCAGCAAGAATAGATTTTAACATAATTCTTAGGTCTGGTATTACATGCATTGTTGTTCTAATGATTATATCTGATCACCCATCATCAACACTGAGTTAGTCAAGACACTGCTAGAATGCAAGAACCAGTGAAGATGTCTGATATTGAGAACACTCTGCTGTCTCTGACACATTGACAGAAAGGAATTAAATTCCAATTCTGCAGACATTGTTGTATTTGGATAAAGGAATTAGATTCAAGCATTACAAATGTTTCACTGTTTTTAAGTGGTTTGTGCTGATGCAGAGTTCCAAGAGGAGGTTCAAAACTGAATGAATTACTGTTTAACAACACCCCAACACAAAAATACATTGGCTATTGTTCAAGGCAGTATCCTATGTTGTGATGAATAATATGCTCCATCACAACATTTGTCACAAGAATGAACATTCATTTCAAATTATTTGTGTGCTTATACCCAATTAAGGTTTAAACACGCTGATCTGGGTGCACACCTCAACTATCTGTGCTGTCTGTCCAGGACAGGGTTAGTTGTTAGTGGCTGGTAATAGAGAAGAGGGTGTAGTGGTCTTACACCTACCCATTGAGTCATTAAAACTCACCCTGGGTGTGAGCTGGTACCAGTCTGCAAACCCAGTACCTTATATCTGACAGCTTAAGCACGACACCACTGAGAATGAACAGGAAAGCCTATCATCCAATAACACTAATAGTCAGAAACAATTCATCCTTTTTAAAGGTATCCTTGACACTAGAATGGCAAGTGTTTTTTCAGATTTACGATAGACATTTAAATTGTGAAACCACACCCAATGTCATAGTGTTCAGGGACGGCATGGTGTAAAAAATAGTGATATGGTTTGAGATGACCAGACCTTTCTTCCAAAATGCACCTGTGAAGGATATTTTCACAGATACAACAAACAAAAGTGGTATGGCCATGCTTTACTCCTTTGAACATTTATACAGCCATGGCCATACTGTCAGTGTCACCCCTGGTGTTTCTAAATAAAAGTAAAGATGAAAGCTATGAAATAATATGACTTCAGTTGTTTCATTATCTTTTTTTTCAGAAGGATCAAATATCATTTGATAAAGTTATAGTGCATAAAATATAAACTTCATTAATATTTAAATGTATTTTATTATGTCACTTTTATTTATCCTTGAAATTATTTGGACAAACAATTCAGCAATAACTATACGTGTTTACTGCCATAAGATACTAATGTTAAATTTTTGTTTTCAGATTGAGATGTTGACACCGAAGCAGAATGGTGCAGTTTATCAGGATCAGGAGGACGATGAAAGCAAGCGGTCGCAGTCTTCGGCCATCAAGGGCATGTGGAAAAAAGCATTTAAAAATCTTAAGAGCAATGAAAAACAGAACTGGCTGGTAAGTTAGACATTTTTTTGTATGATTAGTGGTGGGTGGGGGTTGAACATAGCCTAGTGATAAAGGGCTTGCCTGATGCATGGTCATGTCTGGGATAGATCCCCATCTGTGGGACAACTGGGATAGTTTATGTTCCAACCAGTGCATCATGACTCTATATATATCAAAGGCCATGGTATGTGCCATGATGTCTGTGGGATGATGCATATAAAAGATCTCTTGTTATTAATGGAAAAATCTTGTCCTGGATGGAGATGCCAGCATAAGTGAACACCTGTACCCATGACAGGTGTGTATTACAACAGTTTGCTCTGCATATCCACTTTAAGCCCTATAGCCTGACTTAATGGAAAAATGTAGCAGGTTTTCTCTCTAAGACTATTTGTCAAAATTATCAAATGTTTTACATCCATTAGCCATTGATTAATAAATCAATGTGCTCTAGTGGTGTCGTTACACAAAACAGAAATGTTAACAATTAGTGGCTGGCCATCTTGTTTTACTGTTGGTACTATTGTGTGTATCATTAAAATAGCCATCTTGTTTACCATTTGCATCAAAGTCAGCCATCTTGGTGGTAGAAAGGATAGTGCTTAATTTTTGTTCTACAATTAAGGTTTAAGCATGTTGTCCTGGAAAAACACATTGTTATCTGGGATGTTGCTACAACACCGAGGTTTATATCCCATGCCAACCACTGTCCACATCTGGTATGTGCATTCTTGTGTACATGGAAACATGTATATAATAGATCTATTACTGCTATTGCATAGTATACAGGTACTTAAATAGCCTATTTGATTCATTGTATATCGTATAACCGGAAATTTTTGTGGTCTTAATTTTTCGTGGTTTGGGGTATAAAAACATTTCAAGGTTTCTAATTTTCGTTGTTTGCCACATCTAAATTGAAAGTGATTTTATTTTCAAGTTTTAGCAAGTCTAGATGCGAGAATACTTTTTATTGTTGATTAAAATGAATGAATGAATGAATGTTTAACGACACCCCAGCACGAAAAATACATCGGCTATTGGGTGTCAAACTATGGTAATGGAAATAAATAAGGTGATGATCAACATCAATAGAAACATTCATGATATAAATAAAATAAAATAAAAAAATATATATATATAAATACAAGTACAAATATCACGGAAAATATCACAGTGTAAATACAAATATAAATATCACAGATACTGACTTTTATTCTAACTTTTAAGTTGTGCTGTATTGGCCATTCTCTAAGAGAATGTTACACCCCTGCACCACGGTGAGGTTACAGCACGCGCAGGGGTATTGTTGATTAAAGTTAAACGTGTAAAGTTAAACAATAGAGCACTCTGCTGTAGCCTGATTGGCTATTGTGATACCCGGTATGCTATTCGCAAGACAACTTATCAGTCTTTGCTGGTGTGTAAAGGCAATTACGATTTGCGTGATATGTTTTCTAAGTCAGTCTGTGTAGTGTTTGTTGTTTAATCTGGGCTGTCACTCACATTCTTCAGTGCACGCCATCCGTAGTGATAATTCTACAAACAGTGAGATTCACACAATAACTTAAAACAAATTATAACTTGTTGTCTTGACTCTTTGCATGACAGGAAATAAAATGTTCCGGTAAATTGTCAGTGTGTTTTAGTTTTCACAATAAATATTTTACATAGAATTTGTAGATTTTTTCAAATAATTTCAAGGATTTATATTTTCGATGCTGATTGCTTACCCTCGAAACCCCAGAAAATAAAAATCCTCGAAAATGTCCAGTTATATGGTACATCATGTGTCAAAACTATGGTATGTTAAACATTAAATAGCTATATATTTTACATATAATGGAATGTTAAATGATAAATAGCTATATATTTTACATATAATGGTATGTTAAATGTTAAATAGCTATATATTTTACATATAATGGTATAAAGTGCAGAAGTATAGTTAAAACCAAAATTCTTGTCACTCCGTTTGACTTGGTGCTAAACAAAGCAGAATTTAAATTAACTTTTGTTTGGTGCGACATGTTATAGCTAGGATATTAATCAGTTGGTAGAATTTAAATCAACTTTTGGTTGATGCCACATGTTATAGCTAGGATATTGCTCAGTTGGTAGAATTTAAATCAACTTTTGGTTGATGCCACATGTTATAGATAGGATATTGCTCAGTTGGTAGAATTTAAATTAACTTTTGGTTGATGCCACATGTTATAGATAGGATATTGCTCAGTTGGTAGAATTTAAATTAACTTTTGGTTGATGCCACATGTTATAGATAGGATATTGCTCAGGTGGTAGAATTTAAATTAACTTTTGCTTGATGCTACATGTTATAGCTCAGTTAGTAGAGTGCTTGCCTGAGATACTTAGGTCATAGGATCAAATCACGTCAGCAGAAACTTTGTGGGTTTTTGTCGAACCCATCAAGTGTGCCATGGTGGGTATATCAAATGATGTGGTATGTGCTGTCCTGTCTGTGGAGAAAATGAATATAAAAGATCCCGTGCTGCTAATAAAAGACTGTGTTAGAATTGCCAAATGTTTGACATCCAACAGCCAGTGATCAGTCAGTGCAGCACTCTCTGTACTAGTATTTTTATATAGATAGAATGGAATGTTTTAGTCAACAAACTGAAATTTGTTTTGCATTTGTTACCAAATAGGTGGCAATGTAGAGGGTTGAATCAATGTTGTAAAAACAATCAAACAAACAAAAAAGCTTTGCTTCACTATTCCTCCAAAAGAAGTTTTGCCAACATAAGCAGTTGTCAGAATCAAACAAATGAAAAAGCTTTGCTACACTGTTCCTTCAAAGCAAGTTCTGCCAACATAAGCAATTGTCAGAATAAATATATTGTATGCACCTAATTAGTAAATTACTGGTACATGTATAAACGAAATGTGGCAAAAAAACCACCTTCACTTTGCTGTGATTAAATGTAATGCTCTAGTTGTGTAGAATTGTTTATAAACGATTTACTTATTTTTCAACTAATGTTTACTAATTGCATGCACCTCAGTTATAGTGATCTTTTCAATCTGTGAGCATTATAAACCCATTATCAGTGACCTTGCTAGGTGATGTGTTTTTTTCTTCTCCGAGAGTGAAGAGTGCAGATAATGAGACACAACGAAACATCTGATAACGCAATCAGTGAAGCTTGTTGAGTGCAGTGGGAACGCA
Organism: Dracogyra subfuscus; assembly: GCA_016106625.1. NCBI lineage: Eukaryota > Metazoa > Mollusca > Gastropoda > Neomphalida > Peltospiridae > Dracogyra > Dracogyra subfuscus. Next base: position 823 of record JAECMU010269436.1, on the reverse strand, counting down.
TGTAAACTGCAAGACTACCTGTAATTCTTGTTCGAATGTTCAGGTTGCTGGCAACACATTAGTGTCACTTATCTTGGTGAAAATTGTTTGTTTCTTAATGTAACAGGTACTCATCACATATTTAACGCTGAAAGACAACAACCTGTACAGTGGTACTCAAATATTAAATGTTTGTTTCCTTCTTTCAGTAAAGCTAAGTGATAAGTCAAAATAAAATTTGTTGTGAAATTGTACGTGACCGTTTTTTGGCATTAGTTAAAGGTTCATTCAACCCAGATTTTATCAACCATGGAAATATTGCTCTTGGTACATGAACAGCAAAACATGGAAAACATTCTCATCTGCCAAGATTTGATAATAAATAAAAATATAATTTACTTTTCTCAATTATATATTTCTAATTGACTGAGAAATGTAACTACACAAATTAAAGTTATTAAACATTTATTACCAATTTAAAAGAACAAGTTTTATACACAATTTACTAATTGTACTGGTAATACAAAAGGTCAATGACCTGTATCTTAAGAGAAATTGGGACTTTTAAGCATTTATTTTTACACTATTTGTGTATATTTCAACATTTAATTGAGTGAGTGGAGAAAAGAAGGGGGGGGGATAGACAGAGAAAGGCACAGAGAGAGAGAGAGAAAGAAAGAGAGACACACAGAGAGAGACATACAGAGAGACAGACAGATAGAGAGACAGACAGACATACATACAGACAGAGAGACAGACATACAGACAGACAGACAGAGAGACCCTAAGTTCTCTGACAGAATATTCCTTGACGTGTAAATTTCGCAAACGACCGTTGACAGCT